>JBBPBX010039962.1:15148-29619 GCA_038048925.1 Garcialebias charrua | reverse complement strand
TTTTAATACAGTAATTCTTCTGTTTATTTTAATTTTTTATTTATATGTTGTACAGCACTTTGTGATTTTATCTGCGAAAAGTGCTATATAAATAAACTTTACTTTACTTTACTTACAATCAACCCCTGTCTATTTGTTAGCAAAATATCCCACGATCCACTGGATTGATTTCAATAAAGCTCACAGAAAGTCATCACAAGCTGTACTTGTGCAACCTTAACTAACAGATCACACAAGATGGACTATCACAGGACGTCGTGCATTATCTTCAAGCCATAAAGCAGTCATTCCTCAACAGTAGATGATCTTTGTTTAAACCTTTGGAATCAAAGGTGTTTTATACTGATTCAATTGAACAACCTGTCAACTGAAGTCACCCAATGCCATGAAGTAACTCTTTACTGATTGCATGAGAATGGTTGAAGTTTGAATTAATGATCTTAGAAAAAAGGGAGCAATGAATTGGAGGGGTAAAAGGTCAAGTTCACAGAGAACAGATCAGAAAGTTATAGAGCATTTAAATGTAAACTTTGAGTTTTGAGTCACAGAAACTAATAGATATTGATGAAATGATACATTTGACAAAATTGATCCTCTGCACTCAGGACGGAACAAATCATGCACAAAGCGATGGTCTGATTTGCGTCACAGGTTTAATATGAGGTCAGAGGTCAGCTGGAGTCACCTTGCACATTCTGAGACTCTGCATTCATTAATCCTGTTCGTGTTTTTGCAATGTCAAACAAATGAAGACACACTCGCTCAACTGCAGCCATAAACAGACAATCCTCAGAAGTCTGGAACCAAAAGAAGTAATCCATCCATCCATCCATCCATTTTCTTCTGCTTATCCGGGGTCGGGTCGCGGGGGTAGCAGCCTAAGTAGGGAGGCCCAGACTTCCCTCTCCCCAGCCACTTGGAGCAGCTCATGTGTCTCTGTGATAGACTTGTCTTGTCTAAGGTGTCCCCTGCCTCTCCCACAGTGACTGCTGAAGACAGGAACCAGCAACCTCTGAGACCTGGAAAGGAAGAAGCAGGTAAAGTGAAGAGAACATTGAGATTGTCATCATTGTATGTTCCCATACAATGGCAAAATTAGTTTTTTGCATTTAACCCATCACACCTGAGATACACCCAGGTGGAGCAGTGGGCAGCTATGTAACCACTTGAGGAGCAATTAGGGATTGGGTATCTTGCTCAGCGACACCATGACATGTGGGAATGGCTGTGAGCCAAACTGTGATTATCTGGTCGAGTCAGCTGCCTTACCTCTGCCCCATCTCGGCTCTCAGTCGCTTGGTAAAGGTAACGGGTGGAAGGAATAAAGATCCAGCATTCCTTGAAGGATGGGATTCATATCACCTGACACTGCTAGTGCTAGAATTTTTAAATAAAACATTTTTGTTGAAAACTTCACTTATTCACTCCATTTCTTCTCCCACAGGTCCAACCCTATTTCCATCATGGGAGAAGGAGTGGAGGTGGTGGAAAAAAATACCTTGGGGTTCACCTAAACAAAAGACTGGACTGGAGATGCAACAATGAAGCTGTCTGCAAGAAGGGACAGAGCAGACTGTACTTCGTGAGGAAGCTGAAGTCCTTCATTATTTGCAGCAAGATGCTGCATATCTTCTATAATGGTGCATTCACACCTAACAGCGTTTCAACGGCAGGAGCGTCCAGCTTACATGCAAAGTCAATGGGGGACGCGCTTCCAGCCGCGTCTTGGCGTCGGGCGTCACGTCACGTGCGTGTTGAGCGTGATGGAAAGCGTTTTTCCGTGCACGTGAACCCGCGTCAGCCTCCAAAGCACACGTTGATTTAGCTGAAGATTTCGCGGTTCAAACATTCAAACGCCGTTCAACTCTCCCTGATTGGTTGATCAGGGAGAGTCGGGGGGAGAAGAGAGGGGGTCAGGGGGAGAGTCCCTATGTGACGCGGAAACGATTGCGCAACTATGTGACGTATTGTTTGTGGGACACAGAAAAAACCCGCGGAGTCATGGACTATGGAAGAGAAACTCATTGTAGCTGTGTGTTCGCGACAAGTCCTTCACGACCAGTCAAGTCTGCTCTACAGAGACAGAAATAAAAAGCTCCTCGCCTGGCGGAGTGCAGTGAGGACTCGGTATACCGGTAAGCTCCTCCCACACACCCCGCAGCAGTTTCGCGTTCTGGCGTTCTGGTCTGGACACCAAGTGCGTCCACTTGCGTGCGTGACGAGCTTTTTGGAAGTTGAAATGCTGTTCAGTCTGGACGTACCATAAGTCTGTTGTAGAAAGAGATGTCTCTTCTGCCATCATCTGCTAGGGTAGCAGCACCAGAGCATGTGACTTCAAAACGATCAACAAGCTCATAAAGAAGGCTGGCTCAATCCTGGGGACTCCTCTAGAACCTTTGGAGATGATTGTACAAAGAAGGATTCTTCATAAAATGAAGAACATTATAGACAAGCCTCAACATCCTCTTCATCAGACTGTCATACAACAACAGAGTGTCTTCAGTCAGAGGCTTCTTCAGATCCGCGGTAAAGGGCAAGGCAGAGCTGTGCGTCTGTACGAGCGCTGCGCCACGCGCGTGTGCAGTTCACAGCAGAGCTCAGCGTGAAGCAGCAACGTTTTCGCTCCAAATTCTTGATGTCATTTGAGCAGAAGCAGGGCGGAGCGTTTACCTACGGGACAAATTGAGGTCGCTGATTGGTCATTTGCTGACACGCCTACTGATTTGATTGACAGGTCGGGAAAGGCAGAGGGCTGCGCAGCTTTGTTCTGTGTTTATATGTTAATAAAAAAGTCCTAAAAATTAAAATTAAAACAGGGAGCGCTGGTCCTTCAGCCCACACAGCAGACCAGCACACCAGGAAATGTTTAGAACCTGCGCATCCACGTTGGACATGACTTTAGTTCACTCGTGACAAGTTCATTCATTCCTCCTCATCGGAGGAGGAAGCGAATGGTGACCGCTTCAAGCGATCACTTGACTTTTGGCAAAAAAACAAAAGAAAAGTCCAGTTCAGCGATGAAGAAGGGATATTTAATACATTTGTGTCTCATACAAAACAGTCCGCCACCGGGCAGTTTATTGTGAGACAACGCGCGCGCGTGAGCGGTCGTAAAATTTGAGCTTGGCGCGTTCACGCCCGCGTTCAAAGGCTTGTGCCGCGGCGCTCACACGGTGTGGCGCGGCGCTCGTCAAAACGCACAGCTCTGCCTGGCCCTTAAGTCAAGAGATCCTTCCTGCCCACAGCCATCAGCATCTAGATTCTAGAACAAACCTTTAAAGAGGCACTAAATGCCCTCTGGAGCTTTAACTCCACCCCGTAGCAAATTCAAAATCTCCCTCAAAATGGGCGTGTTGAGAGACAAGGGTGGAGGAGGTGGTTTTTTTTGCTGCCTTCACGCCTCCTCCAGCAAACAACCTAAAACAAACTGAAAGTCTAGCCAACAGCATAAACCAAGCAACAGCAAAGAATAAACATGTAGATGTATGCAGTGCTTTAAGTGGAGGAAAAAAGTGCCGGTACCCTCCCTAATGTCATAATAATATGCATACCTGCAAACTCAGAAGGGATGAAAAAGGTGACAAACGTTGCGCCAACCCCCCCCCCCCCCGAAAGATTTTGTAATTTTTTAACATGCTTCAGGTAAAAGTCATTTACTAACCTGATTTAATGAGAACATAAATAGGAAAGATTGTGTCAACCAAAAAATTAACAACCAACAACAGCAGCAAGTCAAATACAGCAGAACATTTTGCTAACAATGCACTGCTCCGAGTCAACAGATGCATTAAAAAACTTAAGACTTATCTCTTCAGACAGGCTTTTGGTTAATTTTGTACATTGATTTTAGAGTTTGTTATGTGTTATGTTTTAGAGTATGTTAAGTGTTAATACACTTATTCACCTTTTTGTATAGAACTTCTGTGATTTTATGATTTTATTTTTCCTTTTGTAAAGCACTTTGTGACTCTCATGTCTGTGAAATGTGCTATATAAATAAAACTTACTAACAGTAAAAACTCATTTCTTAAATATGTTGAGAGTTCGTAAATTTGAACATATTACACCCATTCTCCATAACCTCCATTGGCTTCCTGTCACCTACAGAATTCAATACAAAACTGCTCTCATTACCCATCAATGCTTGCACGGCACTTCACCTGACTATCTAAAGGACATTCTTGCACCATATTCATCCACCCGGTCTCTACGATCACAGAACAGTAATTTCCTTCATATTCCTCGGACCAAATTGAGGACCATGGGAGACCGAGCATTCTGTGTGGCTGCCCCCCGCCTGTGGAACTCCCTCCCTGATGACCTGAGAGCTCCACAGTCACTGGTTGACTTTAAAAGCAGCATAAAGACCTTTCTTTTTAAGCAAGCCTATTCTGCCTCCACATGATTTTATCTTTGATCTTAGCTGATATCATTATTGATTTTACTTGATTTTATTGATTTTACTTGTTTTATTTTATTTATTTTTTAAGCAAGCCTAATCTGCATCCACATGATTTTATCTTGATCTTAGTCGATATTATTATTGATTTTATTTGATTTTATCACTTGTTTTATTTTGATCTTTGCTTTATTACAATTTGTAGCACTTTGAGATTTTTATTAATGAAAAGTGCATTATAAATGGAATTCATTATTATTATTATTATTATTATTATATGCTGGTGAAGATGTTTTGCCAGAAATTTTGAATAAAGTAGATGCCATTTCCTGCATTCTGGTGTATTTTAACAAGTTGTTAAACATCTATGTTTACCTACATGTAAACATGATTCACTAACTATTTTAGAGACATCTAACAAAATAAAGTCAGGTCCTGTGGACAGATTAAAAAATTGTTTAAATTATTATTGATCATGAATCAGGATATTTTAGAGACACCTCATTCAACTAGTTCATATAGACATCATCCTGTTTTTAAACTCACTCCTGTGGCTAAGATAATTAAATTAATGTGACACTTTATCACAGTGGCTTTAGGGGTGCAACTGACTTTTATTTTGTTAATTTTTATTTAGTTTTATTTGTAACACAACATGCCATTTTACTAAACAATGGTTACACTCAACTGCACATATAAAAATATTAACTTTACCCAATGAACAGTGACATTTTAATAATCACCAACAGTGAATTTAGGAGGGACTTTTTTACAGTTTTTTGATTTAGTGATAGATGTGGTTTAATGTAGAGACTTGCCTGCAGCTGTTCCTTCATACACACCGTGATGAAGTTAGTTTACGACTCTGTCATGTTTTCATCAACGGGGTTCTCTCGTGTCGTCAATTTCAAAACTGCATGTTGCTGTTTTTTTTTTAGCTCTGTGAAGCTTCAAGAGCTTCGACATGTTGGAGGAGTTAGGTTGAACAGTTTTTTTCTGCGTCGTTCATTTGTAAAATTTACTTAATCTTCTTTGAAAACACAGCCTGTTCTACTTCCGCCTCCCTCGCGCTCTGTTGAACTTGCGAGTCGCGCTGCAGTTTTTTTTATTTTTTTTTTACAGATTTCGCTGTCGTCTCCTCCCCCTGTCTATCCTGAGGTTGTGATTGGTCAAATGACGCGCTCCACCAAAGATGTTTTATTGTCGACAGATGCATTGCTGTTTCTTGAAATCCAGTCAGGGGAAAATTATGCATTCTAATCTGCCACGGGTCTTTCAAGTGGAGAAGACGAAAATAAGTTCCGGAACGCACATTACTCTTAAAAAAAATAATATTACAAAGTTCTCCGTGACCAGGAATCGAACCCGGGTCTCCCGTATCTCAACCCAGATCGTTCACCACTGACCCAACCAAGCATTCATGCATTGCTCATCTATCGCAGATTATTTAAACCAATACAACCAGACAGTTTCGATGAAGTGAAAAATATTTTTAAAATAAATAAGTTAAAATACACAAATAACTAGTGCCATTCCGAAAACTATAATATGCTTTGTTGCAAAGCTTTTCAGGAGTGAAATGTACCACTTCCATATAAGGTATGCACTGCATCGAGGACCGTCTCATCTCCGTAGGGGATTGGCTCTGCTTGAACCAAGTTTGTGACGAAAGCTTGCGAAAACACGTCACTTTGCGAATCCTAGACCAACAAGTAAATTAAGGTGCAATTCCTCTGTTCAACCCATAGGGCTACCGTAAACACGTTTTTAGACCAAATATTGCCGATTTAAACAAATACAAACAATTACATGAAAATTAACACAGACATAGTGCTATGAAACCTTTTAAACACATTCTATGGAGTTTATCAGCTAAAAAAAGTTAAATTTCGGTTTAGTTTCACTTTAAAGCTGCACTATGTAAGTTTCTGTTGTGCTCAGGACTTAGAAATATTTTCAGCAGGGAAAAGCATTCTGCTCCCTCCCCCTCAGAGCCATATATGGCTCTGAGGGGGAGCCACAGTCCGTGCTCTGCTGAACTTGAGTTCTGCTCCGCCTCCTGTTGCATGTCCGCTCGGAGCCGCTTCAATATTCTGTGTTTATATTATGTTAATAAAACGTTTAAAAAAATAAAATAAAACCATGAAGCACTGGTCCAACAACACAAAAACACCCTGAAATCAGCAGAGCTTCACGCAGCCACGTTGGACATGATTTAATTCGCTCGTGACTTCCTCATTTCTGTCAGTGTAGGTCTGGAATGTCTGGAATGCTCCGCCCCCACTACATGTCCTGTGGCAGACGCTGCGAAGTTCTGTGATTATATGTTAATAAAACGTTCTAAAAAATAAAATAAAACCATGAAGCACTGGTCCAACAACACAAAAACACCCTGAAATCAGCAGAGCTTCACGCAGCCACGTTGGACATGAGTTTTTTTTTCCGCTCGTGACAAATCCATTTCCTCATTCCTGTCAGTGAAGGATGAAGCGATCACTTGACTTTTGGCAAAAAAACAAAAGAAAAGTCCAGCTCTGGGATGAAGAAGGGATATTTAATACATTTGTGTCACATACAAAACAGTCCTGCATCGCTTTGCAATCCTTTGAATGAGAATGTGCGCGGCGCTGGGGCTGGGACAGGCGGGGGCGTGGGTTGGGGCGTGACAAACAACTCTGTTTTTATTGGCTGGTCATTGTCCGGGTCACTCTGTGTTTTTAGTGTTTTTATAAATGCTGATAGAGAAGCAAGGGGACTATAGTTTTTTTCAGAGATTACTTTGTCTAACATCATTCTGTCAGTAGATAGTGACAGAGTAAGAAATATGTTAAAAATATATTGTTAGAAAAGTTACAGACTACATTACAAAGTTACATAGTGCAGCTTTAATGAATCCAGGATGATGATTTACAACAACATTTAATTTCCCTCTGGATTAAATAAGTATTTATTTAATTGAATTGAATATAATTTAATTGAAAAAGGAAAGTTATTGTATAAATATTCATGTCAAACATAAAAAATATAATTGTAGCTCAATCTGTAAAGCTGCAGTTAATGTGTTTTTTTGTTTTCTAAGTACAGTTTACTGTGGTATAAAATATATTTTATCTTACTATGTTTTATCTTACTTTGATGTATCGGTATGTTGCTTGTAGTTTTATAAGTTCTATATGGTGTTTTTATATTATAACATTATAACTTTGGTGTTAAACACAGGGAGTGGTGGCGCAGAGGTTAAGAAGGGTGAGCTTGTGATCGAAAGATTGTCAGTTCAAGCCCCGGTACCGACAACGTCAAAAATATGGGTGGGATAATTGAAGCAGTCACACCTGTCTCGACCCTCTTCTGCCTCACTCTGGGCCCTTGAGCAAGGCCCTTAACCCTGCACACCATCTGCTCCCCCGGGAACCCTAGATAGCAGCACTCTGCTCCACATCGCGGGCTGTGGTAGCTCGGTGATCTGTGGTTGTGACAGGAAGGGCATCTAGCGTAAAAACAATTGCCAAGTCTTCGTGCGACTAGTTCGCTGTGGCGATCCCTGACAAAGGGAGAAGCCAAAAGAAGAAAAATAGTTAAAGACAGAAAAAGACAGGAAAGAACTTCTGTTCTGAAGAAGATTTTTTGCTTCTGGTAATAAATATTTATAGATACATGCCTGCCTTTCTCACCAGACAAAACATCAGTGTTTGCAAGATTATTTGAACATGAACATGAACATGTCAGAGAGCTGCTCACATGATGAGTATAGGGACTTCTAATAGGTCTTTAATGACAACCACTTCCTGGAGGTGTGGCCTGCTCTGAAGAAAAACAGTTTTGCCCGGAGCTCGATCACATTTTGTGGGAAGGCACCTAGATTGTGTGTTCTGATGTCCCAGTGCGGTATTTTTGTGCCTTACATGTGTGTTAAATTTATTTATGTTAATTTTTTTCTTGTTTCGGCTGCTCCCTTCTTCAGGGGTCGCCACAGCGAACTAACTCACAAGAAGACTTGACAATTGTTTTTACACCGGATGTCCTTCCTGACACAACCACAGACCACCAAGCTACCACAGCCCTCTCTGTGGAGCAGAGAGCTGCTGTCTAGGGTGCCTGGGATAGCAGATGGTGGGGGTTAAGCCTTGCTTAAAAACCTTGTTTGCCACCTAGAGGCTGAGTTAAGCCCGATGCAGAGCTCAGCGTCCTCCCTAGACGCCACACACGGCGCATTCTGTGCGCGCCTGTTCACCGGGCAGAGCTCTGCTAAATGCTCACGTTCTCCTTGAGCAGCTGCACGCGGAGGGGACTGAACTGAGGTCGCTGATTGGTCAGACACCGCGCATCGCGTACGCGGTCGTAAAATTGGAGCTTGCCGCGTTCGCGCAACCATTCAAAGACTTGTGCAAGGCGCGTGTGAGCGCCGCACACACAACGGGGCGTCGCGCTCGCTGGAGCGCGGAGCTCTGCGCCGGCCTTTAGATTCGCGCTTTGGTCCGCAGGCTGGAGCGCGCGCGCTGCGCGTGCACTGTGCCATGCGGCGAAATGCGTTTACAGTGTCGCCTCTGTGTTTATAGTTGTCCCAGGCGGCGCATGGCAAAGTGCTGTTCTTTTACGGACCAGCAGGAGGCAGTACCCTCTAAAACCTGTGCATATGTTGCAAGAAAGGTGTAGAAGAAGAAATCTACCGTAGAAGAAGAACTGTTTGAAATCACACAACAAAAACAAATAGCTTTCCGCTCGCGTGCTGAACTGTTGTCTTTATTTGCGGTTTTAATGCATGGAGTCAGCGGAGGAGAAAGCGATCACGTGACTTTTGGCGAAAAAACAAAAGAAAAGTCCGACTCCAGATCAGGAACGAAGGAGAATTTAATACATTTTGTGTCACAAAACATTCCTCCATGCGTCGCGACTCCGTCTCCACGACCACAGCGGCGCAAACAGCTGCAGGCTCCGGCGTGAAGAGGGTGAAGGCTGTCGGGTGTGGACCTGTCAATCAAATCGTAGCGCTCACCGCACGCGCATAGGCTTGCAGAGTTTCAAAAATTCTGAGGTGCACGACACACGCTAATCACATGTGCGGGGCCAACGCGCAGGGGCGGGGACTGTGAAATTGCGTCACTTTTGGAGCGCGCACCCTCGCGCGCTGCGCGACGCGTCGAGTATGAATCTAGCTTAAGCCACCTTGCTCAAGGGCCCTGAGTGGGAGAAATGAGGGTGGAGGCAGGTGTGGGCGCTTCAACTTTTCTACCCACATTTTTGGTGTTGGTCTGGGGAATTAAACCAGGGACCTTCCAATCACAGGCCCACCTTCTCTAGCATACGTACCCTCCCCCCCCCACACACACACACTTACATGTGTGTGTTAAATAAACCTTATACTGTAATTGAGTAAAGGATTGCTTCACCAGAGCCTGCTTCAGACTATTTCAATGCGCTAACATGTCGTCATCTTAAATAGGGTTGACCTTAAAGTGTAATTTATTGTATATATTGTATATATTGTTGTATATAGTACATCCATTTATTAATTTTCTGAAAGATTCATTTATTGGTGAGCTATTTGATAACAATCAAACATGTACACACACAGGGCCGGCCCAAGCCTCCATGGGGCCCCAAGCGAAATTTGTTTGGGGCCCTCTATTTCTGCAAATAATGTGGATTACTGCAATAAACAGTCAAATCAGATCATTCACCCACCTAACATAAACTCATTGCAACTCTGACAGCCCTGTTTACATTATCCTATATGTATCGTCCAGTGCAGGGGCGTCAAACTCTTTTTTTATTCTGGGCCACATCAAGATCATAAATGTCCTCAAAAGGCAGGACACGGCAGAATGTATTGATAAAGTGACCGATTAACAAACTGGTAAAATATAACTTTCTCTGCATTCAATGACTACAGGTACTTCTAAAAAAATTTTTTATGTTTGAGTAATTTGGCATTATAAACACAAAAACTGATTTGATTTGACTAATAAAGTAATACTGAAGCACACAACTGTTATCTTGAAGTTCTGTCTCTGTGGAGTCACAGAATTGGTTATGGCCGGCTGGATTTGGCCTACAGACCTTGAGGTTGACACATGTGATCTTGTTGAAAATGTAGTACTAAAAGTAACAAAAGAAAGAAGAAGAAAAAAACAAGTATGCAATGTATTTTACAGTAAAAGTGTTGTCTGGTTTATTACCTTTGGTTTTAAAGAACTGCAACAGTAATGTTCAGAAGTAATGTTTAGTGTAAGATGAACAACAAACAACAGATAAAATAAGTTAGATGCATGAAAATAAATTAAATTGTGCAAAAACAGACAAAATAAAATAAAATAACAAATATCAAGGAAATCCTTAAGATAAGATAAGATAGAATTTTATTGATCCACAGGAAATTGTTGTGCCAGAGTGCTTTAAATAATGTAAATTAACAATTACTTGAAACCACATAAAATGGTTAAAAAAAAGACATTTAAAGCTTAATAATTAGTTCTTAACTATGTAAATGTATGCAATAAATCGCAAAAGCTGAACTTACAATATTAAATAGAATCATATTGATATCATTACCCTAAAAATTCAATTCCACTTAGGGGCCCCCCTAGTGGCCCCGGGGCCCTAAGCAGCCGCTTAGTTCGCTTATGCCTTGGGCCGGCCCTGTACACACATGCAACATTAGGCAGCATGGTGATGCTGTGGTTTATGCCTTAATCTCACAGCAAGAAAGTCCTGTGATTTTAACCTGGTTGGAGCCTTTGCACGTGTTTACATGTTCTCACATGTCCTACATGTGTGCAACAATGGGTTTTATGCAGTGACTTGCATGAGCTTTGTGACAGGTGAGGAACTGAATGTTTGGAATCGGATGCTCTCATATATGAACCCAAAATAGAAGCCTATATTTCAATATGGAGTGGTTTGCAGCCGAGTGTGATGCGGCCGGGATGAGGATCAGTTCCTCCAAATCCGAGGCCATGGTCTTGAGCCGGAAAAGGGTAGCATGCCCTCTCCGGGTCGGGGAGGAGGTCCTGCCCCAAGTGGAGGAGTTTAAGTATCTCGGGATCTTGTTCACGAATGAGGGAAAACTGGAGCGTGAGATCGATAGGCGGATAGGTGCAGCGTCCGCAGTGAAGCGGGCGCTGTACCGGTCTGTCGTGGTGAAGAGAGAGCTGAGTCAAAAGGCAAAGCTCTCAATTTACCGATCGATCTACGTTCCCACCCTCATCTATGGTCATGAGCTTTGGGTTATGACCGAAAGAACAAGATCTCGGATACAAGCGGCTGAAATGAGTTTTCTCCGCAGGGTGGCTGGACTCTCCCTTAGAGATAGGGTGAGAAGCTCAGTCATCCGGGAGGGACTCGGAGTAGAGCCGCTGCTTCTCCACATCGAGAGGAGCCAGTTGAGGTGGCTCGGGCATCTGGTTAGGATGCCTCCTGGACGCCTCCCTGGTGAGGTGTTCCGGGCATGTCCCACCGGGAGGAGACCCAGAGGAAGACCCAGGACGCGCTGGAGGGACTATGTTTCTCGGCTGGCCTGGGAACGCCTTGGGATTCCCCCGGAGGAGCTGCTCCAAGTGGCTGGGGAGAGGGAAGTCTGGGCCTCCCTACTTAGGCTGCTACCCCCGCGACCCGACCCCGGATAAGCGGAAGAAGATGGATGGATGGATGGATAGATGGATATTTCAATATCACTTGCTTTAAAATTATTAGAAAATGTTTGACACTTCACTGTGCAGAGATGTTCTTCAACTCAATGTTGTTGTTTTTTCACATTTGTCTTATGGAGCTACTGTATATGGTCACAGACTCACCAAACTACACTTAAACCATTGCAAAGTCTCTACAATGGGGCCTTGAAGGTTTTAAACCATAAGCCAATCAGATTTCATCTCTGTAATACAGTATTTTAGCTAAGTTTGGTATTCTAGAATTTTCCAATTTTAGCAATTACAGTTTTTTATAATTGATCTTCAGATGCTTAAATGGACTTGCACCTAACCCATTAAGCAATGGTATACATAAACTGCAGGGCTCCAGCAGATCTACCAGAGAAGCTTTAAACGGTGATTGTAAGGTTCCTTTTCATAGAACCACTTTTGCTCAAAGTTCTCTCTCTGTGAGAGGATTCACAATTTGGAACTCACTCCCTGTCAGTTTAAAGTCTGTAACCAGATTCAAAATGTTTAAAAAACATATTAAACTCTGGCTGTGTCAAAAACAGAATTGCATTCATGCTTAATATATTTTATTAGGTTTTAATCCATTTGTTTTATGTGTATGACTTGTCTAGTTTAGAAAAATCCTTTAGTTTTGAGATATGATCTTCCATTTTGTCTAAACAAATTTAAATTTTTGTACCATTTGCTTCACCCTTGCTGCACCGCTGTGTAACAGAAGAACGTACAGAGACTGCACCTACTACATTGTCTCTATGAGGCAGCACTAACCCCTATCGGTGCAACAAGGTATATTCTGCCACACCTCTCATGTTTTTCAGCGTGCATTATGACCAATTAGAAAGAAGAAATATGCCGCTCACATTCATTCAATATATTAGACAAACTGTAGAACATCAGCATGCGCAGTCTTGCATGTGTAATCAAACATATATTGGTGATATAAAGAGAGACAGCAATGGGCATGCACCAACTGCCTACTTCATATATTGTATATGACACAACGCCCCCAGAGGTTAACCTGAGCACTACACTGCCTCACCCCACATTCTTTGAACAGAAAATGCGTAAATTCCACGATTTTGACCACGGAAGTGTTGAAATAATTCAGAAAACACTTTTATAAAACACTTTTATGGAACAGTCAAGTGGTCAAATGTATTTTCTCTTATCATCGTCAGTATTTTAGTTGTCATGATGACAGGATAATAATAATAATAATAATGAATTCAATTTGTAATGCACTTTTCATTAATAAAAATCTCAAAGTGCTAGGACAGCGGCTTCAGATGTTATCAGTGCATTAAATGGCCATTATTAGTTGTTATCATCCCCGTATGTAGCGGTGAAACTGTCCAACCTACCTCCTAGCATGTTTAAAGGAATGTTATTTTCATTATTATCGCTGTGAGTAGGCAGCGTCTTGCCGTAAACCCGGAAGTGATTTTTTTTCAGCTTATATAACCCTTTTCCTAAACCTAACCTTACACCTGACCCAGAGGACCAACCCTAAACTTAACCCCTTACCCTTGTGCCTAAACCTAACCAAGACCCTAAACCTAACGCCAGACTCTTTACTATAGACTTTAACACGTAGCTAAAAACGGAGCCTGCTGTCATCGCTACCAACGCTAACAATGTACCTTTAAACCTAGTCGGAGGTACAGGAGGGGCAGTCTGACCGCTACATGTGGGGATGATAATAACTAATAATGGCCATTTAATGGCTGATAACGTTCGAAGCGGGTGCACCTGCCTCCCCTGACTGTGTGCCACTTGTTTTATATATTTCAGTTCCTTTCCACAGTTCAAAACCATGCGTATTAGGTTAAAAATACAATTTGAAATTGTTCCTACGTGTGATTGTCAGCGTTAATGGTTATTTACTGCCATGTGTTGAGCTTAAAGTGAGCTAGGAAAGCTGAAAAGTAAATGTTTTCATATTTACATCAGATTAATAAAGTCTTGGATATTTTTATTTGTCTCAACATGAAAGATAATACCAAACTGATGATGTCCAGACACTGGGCTTATCTCAGTATCTTTATTTGTCATCATTTCTTTGACTTAAGTAAAACAAAAATATAATCTTTCAAGGTTCCATATACAAAGTTCTCATTTTTTTGTATTTCTTATCAGCACATAAATATTTATGACATGGGATTTAACCCAATATAATCAAATTGTAAATTGATGAATAAATTTAGACATGCCTTTATTTTTTAATGGAGGACTGATGAAGTGAAAACTAGAGTTTAAAAAATACACTGACGAAAATAAAAGCTGCTCAGAAGACTTATAAACTGTTTTAGTGACATACGAAATCCAGTTGATAAAGCAGGAAATCCTGTTAACTTCTCCCCAACAAATGTTGCCAAAGCAAAAGATATAAATATATATATATATATATATATATA
>JBBPBX010039962.1:0-11347 GCA_038048925.1 Garcialebias charrua | reverse complement strand
CCATATCGTGCCCAGACTTGGTCCACGATACGTGGGTTCAGCCGCCACTCCGAGGGGAGGAGGGGCCCTCTTGAGAGGGAATCTGCCCCGTGATTCAGCTCGCCCGGGATGTGGGTCACCATCAGCGACAATATTCGGGAGCTGCACCACGTGAGCAGTTTCTGCGTCAACCTGAGGAAGGGCTGGGACCTTGTCCCACCTTCTCTGTTGATGAAGGAGACTGTCGTCCTGTTGTCTGATTTTATCAGGGCATGTTGTTGTGCAACCAACCCCTTCTTGTAAAAGTGTTTCAGAGACAAAAACATTGCTCTGAGTTCCAGGAAGTTTATGTGGAGTTTGGCCTCCGCTGTTTCCAGACCCCTTGGGCATACTGGTTTCTGCAGAGACCTCGCCATCCTGTTTTTGATGCATCTGTGGTGACCAGGACTCAAGACAACACCCTCCCCAGTGTGACACCTTTGTTGAACACTGTGGGGACCTTCCATGGCTCTAGATCCTTCATGTACTCTGGGCCAATCAGTATCCCCTTTGTTTGTCGAGGAGGGGTAGGTTGCCATTGTTTGTTGATACATATCTGTAGAGGTCGCATTCTTAAAGCCCCCGGTAGAGCTTAGCGTACATGCAGTATGCCTCTTTATGACGTACGTACGTATGTACGCAGAGGCATAAGCGTAGCCCCTCAGGGCACAAACGCGTAAAGCTCTTTTTTTACGACTGCGTACGCGATGCGCGTTGTCTCACCATAAACTTTCCCGGCGCCGGACTGTTTTGTCTGTTACACAAATGAATTAAATTCCCCTTCTTCATCGCTGATCAGGACTTTTGTTTTGTTTTTTTGCCAAAAGTCAAGTAAAAGCTTCATCCTCCGTTCACTCCATGACTGAAATGAATGAATTCATGTCCTACCTGGCTGCGCAAGGTTTTAAATATTTCCTGGTGGGCTGTGGGCTGCAGGAAAAGCGCTCCCTGTTTTTATTTTTATTTTTTAGAAGTTTTTATTAACATATAAAGTGATAGAAAGACCGCTCGACCGCAGCCGAGCGACCGCAGCTGCCAGCTGCTGTCCCACTCGAGCTGTCAATCATTTCAGTAGGCGTGTCAGCAAGTGACCAATCAGCGACCTCAGTTTGTCCCCTCTGCATGCAGCTGTTCAAATTACAACAAGGATTTGGAGTGAAAACGCGAGCATTTAACGTGAGAATGAAAAGCAGAGCTGTGCCAACGAACGCGTGCGCACAGAATGCGTGCGTAAAGTGGCGTACAGGCACTACGCTGAACTTTGCCGGAGCCTTAATAAGGTCAGAGGCACGCAGACAATAGCTGCTGCTAACAGGCCCAAGAGACGCTGGCACATCTTGAGAGGCACCCTCTGGCCTAGCTGAAAACGAGCTAGGCAGAGGTGGAAGGATGAAACCCGTGCCTCTGAGAGCCTTGCTCTGTACAGTATGGAGTTGAGCTGTACTCCCAGAATTACGGTAATCTGGGATGGGGTCAGGTTGCTTTTTGCCAGGTTTAAAACAAAACCTAGAGCTTCCAGGTAAGACATCACCTTCTTTGTGTGCTGCTGTGCCTGGACTCTGACGTGTCCAAGAATGAGCATATTGTCCAGATAATTCAGAACTCTGACCCCTTGACCCCTCAGTGGGGCCAAGGCCGCGTCCAGACATTTCTTGAATGACCGGGGAGCGGATTTCAAGCCAATAGGCATTGCCAAAAACTCGAACGTGGTACCCTGGAAGGCAAAGCAGATATATTTTCTGTGGCAAGGTAGGATGCTGACATGAAAAAAGGTATCTTTCAGATCCAATGTGCAAAAATAATCCCTCGGTTGGACCGAGTGAAATACTTGTCTGAGTGTCAACATCCTGAATTTGTACGTTTTTATTCTTCTGTTCAAACCCCTGAGGTCCAAAATAGGCCGCAAGCCCTGATCCCATTTCGGGACCAGGAAGTATTTGCTGTAATGACCCTTTTTTACATCGTGAGCAGGGACCATTCTGATCACTCCTTTCTATATCACAACTGAGATCTCGTCTCTTAAGACATGAGTGCTGTTTGGGCTTATGGAAGACGGCAACACCCCCGTAAAAGGAGGTGGCCGCTTGTGGAACTGCAGCCGCAGACCAAGGGTGACAGTGGACGTGACCCACATGCACGGTTTGCATGCCTCCCAGGCGCCCGCGTGTGTAGTTAGTCTGGAAGGCATGTGTATTGTGAGATGTTTGTGTGTCAAGGAGATGGGAGGGGGGTGAATGGCCCCCTCTCGTATGCCCTTTGGCAGACTTCCCTGTCCCTACCTGGTCACCTGAGTGTCTGTCTGGTGTTGACAGACCTCTGGCTGCCAGCAGGGGCTCATTGTCTGCCCTGACCGTTTGTGTCTCATTAGGGTTGAGGTGGACAGGTGTGAATGCTGGTCTCCCAAATTTATCTGACACGTTTGCATAAAAAAGGTGCTATGTTTTTTTTAAAGTTTTTTCTTTTAGTCGACACACAGGACATCATGTGCTTTTGAGACTATTGCTGTGCTTAAAAGAACATGTCTTTATTACACCAACATTTGAGTGCTTTTTTTGTGCACACATAATTCATACTAGATAAATGTGGTTTTTTACACATAAATTCTGGCTTAACCAGTTTGGTTTCCCCTCTTTCCACATGGGCGGGATAACCTAAAAAGTGGCGAAGCGGCCCTGTATCAGGACGGCTTCTGTTTTCGGTCCCTGTTCGTTGAGGAAGACCTCGGTGGGCCTGCCTATCGTGGGACGAATCTATGCCGTGCCCAGGCTTGGCCAGCCTGGGACGGTCCTGCGTCGGACTTGGGACGATGTTCTCCATCGAGCATCTGACGTTTCTGTGGAGGGCGACGTGAGGTTGAGTGGTGGTGAGGTTGTGCGGCCCTGTGTCCGCTAGCGTCTCTAGGTTGCACAAATTGCTTTCTGGGCATCCCCTCACGAAAGGCCTCGGCTTGTTTCCTTCTCTATTCCAACTTGCTCTCTATGCTCTCGAGAGCACCGCCGAAAAGCCCAGTTGGCTCGATGGGATGATAGAGGAACGGGTTCCGTTGTGTCTTTGGCAAGTCTGTCAGCGTTAGCCACAGGTGGCGCTGAACAATGACAATCTCGGCCATACTTCGCCCTTGAGCAATGGCGGCTGTCCCCATGAGGCGAAGAACAAAATCTGTCGCCTTGCGGGCCTCCTTCAGTATGTTGGCTGCTTTATTTTTGTTAGCAGTCTACTGGAGCTCCTGTAGTTTTCCCACCAGGTATGCGTGCATCATGGCTGAAGCATTCATGGCGCGGACCGCGAGGCCCTGAGCTCGGTAACACTTTTCGAGCTGGGAGGCAGACACGCGGCAGACCTTGCTAGGCAGAGTTGGTTTGGGCCCGAAGTTCTGGGGGCTAAATGTGCCGCCAACATATCCTCCATCTGGGGAATGTTGGCCATGCCAGCTGCCTCCATTCTGGCAATGTCCAGGAACTGGGAGAGAGGCAATGTCAGTGGAGCCCTGGGTTCAGCCCAGGTACGAGTCAGCTCCATCTGGAAGTCGGGAAAAATAGGCATCCTATGTCTCGTGGCCGTTTGTTGCTTGGCGAAGAAGAAATTGCCCGCCAACCTCGTTATTGTTGTGGAGGTGAGGGTTCTGGCCAAGTTATCTGCAACGTGTCTGCTGCTCTGTAACACAGCTCGAACCGAGCTGGGACAGACACATCAGTCTCTGGTTGACCTGCCGCAGGGTTCTGGGAGAAGTCCTCGTCTTCTCCTTCATCCTTGTTGTCGGCTTCATCGTCAGTTAGCTCGCCCGAGGCTGTTAGCGAGAGCTCATCTGCTCGCAACAAGTCCCTCGTGTCGAACTCGTTGGTGGAGTCCCCGAGTGGGGCTACCACATCCATGCTTCCTCCCCAGTCGGCTTGACCGCTGTCCTCCAAGTCAACAGCCTCGAGCTCTGTCGTGGGAGTGAAGGCTTCGTCGAGGAGCGGTTTCTGCGCCGTGGTGGAGCCGCCCATGGCTTTGACCACAAAGTCCACGCGTCTCCGTCTCTCTGTTTTACGTAGCAGTGTATCATCCCTAAGCAGACGGGACAGGCCTCGTGGGTGTCCGTCGCTGAGAGGGATTAACCACGTCCGTTGGGGCAGGCTCGGGAGCCGGGCTCGCTGGCCTGCTGTTCTTGATGGAGTTCTTCGACTTTCTCTTGTATTTCTCCGGAGCCATGGCTGAGGAGAGGCATTGAGTTGTAGCCAGTTAGCCGTCCACTAATTGTTGCGAAGAAGTCCTCTTGTCGAGCTGCTCTCGGTAGCTAGCCGCAGCCGTTAGCTACGCAGGTAGCGTGGCACAGCTAATTTCGTCTCGTAGCTAAGTTGCGAAAAGAGCAGAAAAAACCCTCAAAATTTTAGGTAGAAGGAACTGGGTTAGCCTCCGCTAATCCCAGTGCTCACAGGAAAGTTTCTCTGTAACGCTCAGGGCAGGTAGTGAGCTCATCTCCAGTCGAGCGATCCAGTCACAGAGAGTCCTGCGAAGTTCAGGTGTGAAGTGAGGTGAATGGCAAAAGAGAATGAAGGTGGGGCGTCAGCCCCTTTTATGCAAAGAGGGCGGGGCCTCATTGCTGACGCTGACGCCCACCTGCCTTTAGAAAAGGCGTGATTGTATTACTTCAGGTGAACCGCGCGGTGGCGCAATTCCTATAGTCAATGTGTTGCACCGAGTGTACTGACAAGAGAACTGTAAAGATAACTATCCTGATGCATGCTCAATAATCCAGGTAGAAAAATCTAAAAAAGTTGTCAGGTCCTCTGGACATTCAAAAAAACAACAACTAATGTAACAAAACAACAACAACAACAACAACAACAACAACAAAAATGTAGAAACATTTTGTCTTTCATCTGAAAGACTTCTTCAGTACTGTACAATTAACCTTTATATTTTTGTTTGGACCTTTGGACATTTAAGAGGAAATAATTGGGAGACAGGAGTGTTCTTACTGGATTGCAGATGTTGAGGATGTCACATAAATTTGATGCAAGACCATTTAAAAATTTAAAACCAAGCTGTAAACCCTTTAAATTAATCCTGAAATGGACAGGAAGTCGTGTCTCAGTGAACTCAAAGGCTCAATGAGACTAACCAGTATAAATAAATGTTGAGTGAAAAGTCAGTAAAAAGCCAGGACAGAGTTGTTTTCATGTTTTTCATACCTGTTAAAAAATGAGCTGGTGTGTTTTGGACAGTTTGTTAGCAATGTAGAGATGACTGATGTAAACAAACATACAAAACACTCAGTATCTGGGCTTTAACAAACCTTTTTCTGGATGATTGAGTTTAAAAAACTTTTTTTTTCTTGATAGATTGTTAAATTGATATTTTTTTTTTTTTTTTCAGTGTTGGATTCCTCTAAAGTGCCCTGTGTCAACAGTTCAGTTTTTACCTAGATGTTTTCTTCAGTTCAGCTCCTGCTCCTTAATCCTGCCACAGCCTCTCACACCTGTTCGCTGTCACCTTCAGCTCAGCTTCCATTTCCTCTTCTGTCTCTGTCCATATAATAATAATAATTGTCTAATCTTGTCATCTGCGTATGTTTCCCATACACAGACGAAATTCGTCTCTGCATTTAACCCAACCACCTACCAGGTGGTGCAGTGAGCAGCCATAGAAGGCGCTCGGGGAGCTGGAGAAATAGGTGTGCACTCATAGACACCCCAAGGTGTGTAGTGGCCGGGACGCGAACCCGCGTCCTTCGGGTCCCAAGTCAAACGCCCTAACCACTACACCATCTGTCCATATAGTTTCTCTGTCTGCACTTAATTCCTCAGTGGATCATCATCATGTGTCCACACCCATAGACATTATATATAGGTAGACTGAGCATTGCCCGCTCCAGCGCAGGAATTTGGGCAGCCATCTTGGCGCTGTCACCCTCGTACTTTGCTGCATACAAACTAACAGAAAATGCCTCCGCACTGCTCGGCTTATTCGTGTTCAAATCGAAACACTATTGATGTCAGGGACCGGGGGATAACGTTTCACAAGTAAGATGAACATATTATTGTTAGTATTTTGTGAATGTAATATTACTGTACTGTATTTATGCCCACCAGCAAAATGACAACAAATGTTAGCTACCGGTGTTCAGCCAGCAATGACTGTTAGCTGAGATATGATGACAGGAATATGTTTCAAACAGACCTACTCACAATTTCAGTAGCTTTGGTTAATTATCATTATCAACAAATATTAATCAAATTTGGAGTTTTATGTTCTTTGAAATAAGATCAATAATAGTGAGTGTAACATTTTTTCTGAATGCTCAGCTTAAGAAGGCAACAAGGCTCCTTAGTTTCAACTGTTGCCTTTTTATTTTTTGCTTTGTTATAACAGTTATGTGCAGATCAGCCAGTACAAAATAACTTCAATGAACTCACTAAATCACAGTATATGAATAAAATAACATGGACCTCATTCAGACAATGTTTTTGTGTACACACTCCCAGATATCACGTTTTTGTTTTAAAGGTTTCCAAAAGATAAAGAGAAGAGGAAGAGGTGGTAAATAGTTTTGAGGAGGGATGGATTCACTGCAAGTAATTCATCTGTACTATGCAGTGAGCATTTCAAAACAGGATTTTGACAAAAGTGGTCTGATTGTCAGACTGAGCTGATGTGATACCATCAATTTTCAGCTTCCCAGTTCACCTTCAAAGAGTAGGTGCATTATTATAAGTTAATTAGCATTCATAAATGTACATAATGTTAGTCTTAAGGGATGGTGAGATATGTGTGTTTATGTACAGGTAGTATACATTACTTTAAAGTTCATATTGGTGGAAGCATCACTCTGCTTTTCTGTGGTGCTTTTTTGAGGTGTCTTGATTAGCCATGTTCAGAGCAATAAAACCTTTTTCTTTTGCAGGTACCTCTCTTTCATTGGATTTGTCATCAACATTGACACGTTAATGCTGACACTTGGAGCTCCTATTTAATTCCATCAGAGCGTCAGGTAGTGTTGATGTCCTTTCAATTACAATAACTTCATAAAATATACTTCATGAATGTGCTCGTATGTTATGTCGTATGATTAACACATGTATTGTGGCCTTGTTTTCCATTCAAGGTGGCTGGAATAACAACATATTCCGCTGGCTGATGGTTCAGTGTGGGGTTACACCCAGTGAGACTGGCAATGTGGCAGCACAAGACAACACTGTGTCCCTGTCTGCTGTTGAAATGTCCTCTCCTGAATCTAAGGAAGAGCATCCCTGTCCTTTTGCCAGCATTCCAGCTGTTCTGTATGACCATAGCTATCTCCTGACCAAGTTTGGTGGTCTGGTAGAAATTGCTTTGGTCTACATAGACGGATTTGTCGTGAGGCAGATTCTGCGTAAACTAACCTGTGACGTGTCAGTTTGATCCAAGATGCTACACCGTCTTCATTTAATGAGAGCTACCACCTTCTCACTCTGAAAAACAATGGCCGGTTAGTGATTCCCTCACAAGGCGTAGTGAAGGTGGTGAGCGCTACGGAGAGGGTGATTCGTTATGCTTCACCAAAGCATCCTCCAAAGCTTTCCTCCGTCACATATATCGTCCGTGAGGAGATCGGAACAGAAGATGTTTTCCAGCTTGGGGAACACACTCAGGAGACACAATTTGGCATTGACAATCATCATTCCAACTTGTTGTCATTGGTTGTGTCTGTATTTCTGAAGATACGGATGCACCACATTGCAAAAGTCACCTGTCTTGGTTTGCAGAAAGGCGGCACCAGAAAAAAGCTCTGCAAAACTGTCCTATTTCAAGGCTATTAGATTCTGTAAAAATTCAATGAACATGTAAATATTGTTGTCATAACAGATAAGTATATGTATGCATGTGTGTATGTATGTGTGTATGTATGTATGTGTGTATGTATGTATGTATGTGTGTATGTATGTGTGTATGTGTGTATGTGTGTATGTATGTATGTATGTATGTATGTATGTGTGTGTGTGTGTGTGTGTGAGAGAGAGAGAGAGAGAGAGAGAGAGAGAGAGAGAGAGAGAGAGAGAGAGAGAGAGAGAGAGAGAGAGAGAGAGAGAGAGAGAGAGAGTAGCCGTGTTTCCATCAAGGTTTCTAGGTGCGCATTTTGAAGTATCGCAGCAGAAAAGCTTAATGGAAACGGCAAAATCCGTATTTACTTTCTCAAGTTCGCCAAAAAGTTTATACGCTCGCTTGAGGTGGTTTTTGGGATGTTCGAAAATGAGCAGATGCGCACAGCGACAGATGGAAACACATTTGCCGACTCGTGCTGCCGAAGCGAACATTCACGTCACGTGACTGATCAGCTGTTTCCGCTCCGGACAACATGTAACATCGCTAAAACTAGTTTGTATGACAGAATAAATACAACTCGACCGATAGCAACACGTACCTGAAATATTCTCTCCTTTTTGACGAGATGTGTGGCCAGGTTCTGTTTTCAACTGCTACTTCCTGTTTACTGTAGACATGCGCAGTGCTGACGTCTGACGTAATGACGCTGACGTCTGACGTAATGACGCTGTGCGTGGCTTGGTAGATGCGCTTCAAGCCAGCAGATGGAAACACTTCTGCTTCGCATTAATTTGTATTTACATATTTGCGAGATTTCAAAAATTAGCTCAAAAATCGAAATGAAAATGGATGGAAACACAGCTAGAGAGAGGAGAGAAAGAGAGAGACAGAGAGAGACAGAGAGAGAGAGAGAGAGAGAGAGAGAGAGAGAGAGAGAGAGAAGAGAGAGACAGAAGAGAAGAAGAGAGAGAGAGAGAGAGAGAGAGAGAGAGAGAGAGAGAGAGAGAGAGAGAGAGAGAGAGAACAGGTCATTTATTTTTATTTTTTCATTAATTAAGAAAAAATGTTTATTTATTTTTTTATTTAAATGCCTGGTGCATATAAATGGTTACATATAAATGGAGTTGAAATCGACAGAGTTTATGAGACAAAATTTTTAGGTATCATTCCGGATAGCAAACTTATTTGGAAGCTTCATCTTGAATATATTAGAAATAAAATTGCAAAAACTATTGGAATATTGTTTGAAATAAAAGGTTCAATAAATGTAAAAGGCTTGCATATTAGTATATACTCTTCCTTGATTATGCCCTACTTGTTATATTGCTCAGAAATATGGGGAAATGCAAATAAAACTACAATTGACATATTAATAAATTTACCAAATAAAGCAATTAGGCTTATTAATAAAGTGGGATATTGTGAACCAACTAATAAACTTTTTATTCAAAGTAATACCTTAAAATTTAATGACATTGTTTATATAAAAATACTGGAAATAATGTATAAAGCACAGAATAAAAGTCTTCCTTCTGGAATTCAGAAATTATTTAAGTTAAGAGAGAGTAAATATAATTCACGAGGTTTGTTAATATTTGAACAAGCTAACGAGAAAAGTAAACTAAAATCTAGATATACAGTATTTCAGTTATCAGCGTGAAACTGTGGAATGAACTGAATGATGATCTCAAATTATGTGCTTTTTTGGTGAGCTTTATAAAAGCCTTAAAATGTAAAATTATAAAAGCTTATGGAGATGTTATGTAGATGTATATATGTATTGTGTAACCATGTATGTATGTAATGTGAGTATGTATCGTATACATGCATATTTAAATATACAGTAAATGTTTGTATGTGCACTAATATATATGGACAGTAGATATCTGTCATTATGTAGACTGCTGAGTCTATGAATAGGGTAGGCAAGTACTTTGTATAAGCCTTGGCTTCAGCCTATTCCTTTTTTGGTAAATTATTGATTTACCATTTTATATTGTTTTCCTTTTGGTTGTAATGTTTTTAATTTACCAAAATAAAGTTGAGACAGTTGAGAAATGAAATGGTTAATTCACATTTGAATTGTTTTTGTAAATGTATTTATATGTAAATGAGATGGGCATTTGATATCACAATATATTGATCGCAGACTTGTGAATTGAATAGAATCAGAATCGTATCGTAACACTTTGTGATATCGAGAAAAGTTGTATTGTCATACAAACAAATCAATATAATATTGTATCGTGGTAAAGCTGGTGATTTACACCCCATTAGCTCGTCAATCCAGTCAGAATTAAACTCAGTTTCTCCAAACTGAGACTGTTCAAAGTTTTCTATAGATATGAGGCTCCAAGAGTTTAAACTGTACTGGTTACATCAAGTGCATGCCTAAAACATCTCAACATCAACCCTAACAACCCACAAGAAGGAGAGGAGGGTGAGTGGTTTGCATTAGGGATGTACGATATTATTCCGCAGGGTGGCTGGACTCTCCCTTAGAGATAGGGTGAGAAGCTCAGTCATCCGGGAGGGACTCGGAGTAGAGCCGCTGCTTCTCCACATCGAGAGGAGCCAGTTGAGGTGGCACGGGCATCTGGTTAGGATAACTCCTGGACGCCTCCCTGGTGAGGTGTTCCGGGCATGTCCCACTGGGAGGAGACCCAGAGGAAGACCCGGGACGCGCTGGAGGGACTATGTTTCTCGGCTGGCCTGTGAACGCCTTGGGATTCCCCCGGAGGAGCTGCTCCAAGTGGCTGGGGAGAGGGAAGTCTGGGCCTCCCTACTTAGGCTGCTACCCCCGCGACCCGACCCCGGATAAGCGGAAGAAGATGGATGGATGGATGGATATTATTGGCATGGTATCAGTATCAGCCGATATTAGCATTAAAGTTCAATATCGGATATCGACCATTCCATCAAAATAACTTGCCGATATAAAATACGACGTCAATGATAACACCCAAAAACATTGTGCATACCTAGTTTGCATGTGAAATCAGCTGGCAAAACTGAAAGTTATGCACCATAACTCATGTTCCCTGAAGGAAGGGAACGAGGTGCATCTACATACATCCATCCAGCCATCCATCACGGGTGTCACTGGTGTCCATATCCAGCCATCACTGTGCGAGAGACGTGGGACACCCTGGACAGGTTGCAAGTCATCAAATGTCCTTCACAGGGACACATAGAGACAAATGAGACAAACAACCATTCACACTGACTCGCAGTTTGTGGATCTTGACAAAAAAACATGATTCAACATTGTCCTTAGTGTGTGAGATTTTCTGCTGAATCCAAGATCGATGACTCTTCAACATTGATCTCATGACAGCAAGCCTTAATCTTTAAAAAAATAAAAAATAAAAAAATAAAACTCCATGAGACGATTGTTTGTCCTGTCCAGTTTGTCTGCTTCTCCCCGTGTGAATGAATAAAGGAAGGAAGGAAGGAAGGAAGTGTGTGTGTGCGTGCGTGTGTGCGTGTGTGTGTGTGTGAGAGAGAGAGAGAGAGAGAGAGAGAGAGAGAGAGAGAGAGAGAG
>JBBPBX010039961.1:0-29620 GCA_038048925.1 Garcialebias charrua | reverse complement strand
TCCAAAACTGTGGAACAGTTTACCTGAGAAAGTAAAGACCGCTCAGACTGTTGACACTTTTAAATCTTCACTTAAGACTCATCTCTTTTACTTGGCATTTGATCCTCGCAGAATGTGAGATCAAATTATGAGCAGATTTTATTGTTGTTGTATATTTACTGATAGCTTTATTATGTTTAGTGGCACTAGATGCATTTTACTCTGTTTTTATTTTATTTTTTTAACTGTAAAGCACTTTGGTCGACTTCGGTTGTTTTTATGTGCTATATAAATAAAATTGACATTGACATTGACATTAAAATATAGCCTGCAATTCTTTTAGCAGCTTGATCTGCCTCATGATTCCCTTGAGCAATGAAATTGCTACTCTTCTGATGGGCCTTGCATTTAATTACTGCCACTTGTCTAGGCCGCTGCAATGCATAATACAATTCCAGTAATTGTTTAAAATGTCTGACTGGTTCTCCAGATGAGGTGACAAATCCCTTTCTTCTCCAGTGACAGAGATCAACATAGACTGCTTGAAAAACATACGCTGAGTCTGTGTAAATGTTAACCTTTTTTCCTTCTGCGACGTTACAAGCTTCTGTTATAGCTTTTAGCTCTGCGAGCTACGCAGAAGCTGGCTGGTTCATCACTTCTGCCTTGAGTTCAACAAAACCTGCATCTCTTCTTTCCACTACAGCGAACGCAGTGATCAATGCGCCCGTTTCATTTCTATGACTATGTCCATCACAGAACAGTATCATGTCTGGCTGGTCCAAAGGATCTTTAGAAAGGTTTTCATGTAATTTCATTTCCTGTGCGGTGTCACTAATGCAGTTATGATCTTGTGTGGTGTCCATCTGCGCAGCCATATTTGTTCCCTGGCTTGTAAAATGTATATGTGAATTATGTAATAATCTTCTGAGGTTTTCTGTTCTTTGATTTGAAAATGTGAATGTTTGTGAGTCCAAAAATGATTTTACGTCATGAATTGTGTGAACAAAAACCTCATTCCCCATAGTTATGTGTGATGTCTTTAAAATAGACTTTCCAATGGCAGCTACATGCCTCACACAGGTAGGGTGGCCAACTTCAATTTGATCTAATTTTGAACTATAATACATCAAAACGTGCCTGTCAGAGCCAGCTTTCCCTCTTTGAAACAAGACGGCATTCACAAATCCGTCTTTTTCATCCACATCCAAGTGAAATGGCAAGGAGTAATCTGGACACTGCAGAGAGCACGCATCAAACAAAGCTTGTTTAATCTCCACAAATGCCCTGTCAGCTTCCTCCGTCCACTGCAGTGGGGACACAAAATTTTTATATCCCACAGCCGAAATGAGGTTCCGCAGAGGAGCCACCTTACGGCTGAAATCAGGAATGAAGTTCTTACTGTAATTGATCAGCCCCAAAAATTTTAACATCATCCTAACATTTGCTGGTTTAGAATGATTTAAAATGGAGCTTTTCTGAGATGGTGTCAGTTGCAGGCCAGAGCCAGAGATGAGCCTACCCAAAAACTGAACTTTTGAACGACCCACCTGTAATTTGTGTTTTGACACTTTAAAACCACACTGGGCTAGATGTCGAAGCACAGCTTCAGATGCCAGCATAATAGCTTCTGAAGTCGGAGCTGCTATCAGAATATCATCGACGTATTGGATTAAAACCACTCCTGGTGGCAAAGGCAAATCAGTAAGGACTTGCTTTAATACATGATTGAACAAAGAGGGCGAATCCACGAACCCCTGAGGCAATCTACTGTACGTGAATTGTTTCCCCTTAAAGGTAAATGCAAACAGATCCCTTGATCCAGCGTCCAGAGGCACACAAAAGAACGCGTTCGCCAGGTCAATACAAGTAAAAAACTTGTGTTCAGGCTGAATAGCATTCATCATAACATAAGGATTTGGAGTACCATAATTAGATGGAACAACAACCTTATTTATAGGCCTCAAATCATGAACTAAACGGTAATGAGATTTATCAGCTTTTGGTACCGGGTGTAGAGGTGTGTTCCAGCTCGAAACAGTAGGCTGCAACACACCAGCTTCCAGCAAACCCTTAATAGTTTGCTCTATACCGTCAATCTGCTCCTGTCGGAGTCGATATTGATGTTTATAGATTGGAATCGTGCCTGGCTTCAGAACGATCGAGACAGGGTTGACACTCAGCAGGCCCACATCTGTAGAACTCCTGGCCCAAAGTGTATCAGGCAAACTGGCTAACAGTTTGTCCGTATCAACATGGTCTGTGTTTTCTCCGCCATGTGATCTAGGCAGAGAATGTTTCTCAGGTAACAATAATGTGAATGATCTGTGTGTGATCCTGTAAGTATCAGTTTCTGGAGAATAGTGTAAGTGTGGATTTTGTGTAGGCACCCATTCCCTTACAGCAAGACAGCGTCTCATCACAGGACCTAAATTCTTCGCATCGGCACCAGATACAACCATCAATGACACATGTGGAGCTGATACATCGCCAAGCATATACAGTTGCAGTAACGGTGCGGGCAATTTCACGCCTGCCACCACTCCCTCCGGGGCCACATAAATGTCCATGATTTCAGCCACTGGAAATTCACCAGTCTCTTGACAATGTTCAAGCAGTCCTGTCCAGAGCACATCGTAGTCCCCATCACCACAAAGGTCATAGTTCAGCGTGCAATGTGCCACATCAGGAAGCGTGTCATAAGATCTTATGACATTAATCCAGGCGTTCCAGCTCTGCAGTGTGTCGTACAAGAGCGTAGTTGTAAAGTCAGGAACTGCTCCCCACCAAACTTCAGCTTGAAATTCGGCTGGACCAGACTCAGCAGAAATCCCTTCAACCTGGAGCATCTGATGAATAGAGCTTTTCACTGTAGCACAGTACTGAACAGTTCCATCAGGAAAACTCAGCTGGACGTTGTCAGGACTCATCATCAAAGTCACGTTCTGATCACACAGAATGTCTCGTCCAATCAAGTTCACTGGACATGTGTCAGAAATCAGGAAGGAGTGTTCAAAGCGCAGATTATTCCACACGCATGGTACGTAACAAGATAGCGGCCACTCCTCTGGCTTGCCCGAGAATCCAACAACAGGTACGGTATTCTTTGATCGTGGGAGTGACGTGTTAACTGACGAATACCTGGCGCCTGTATCAACCATACACATGTGATTTCGGCCGTTAATGGTTAACGATACCAAAGGTTCTAGATACAAGACACCACCTACTGCCGGACCAGGGCACCCCTATTGAATAGGATATTGGCCTGGGGCCTGATTATTGGCTCCCGGCATAGGGCCATGTGGAGTATGATCTGGTGGTGGTGGATATACGTCATGTGGATAACGAGCTGGCGTCACCTCCTGTCTCGATAAATCCTGTTTGGTCGGACATTGTAAATACCAATGTCCCACCCCGTTACACCGGCGGCACCTGTCCGTGGGTCGAGGGTTGCCCCTCAGACGTTTGTTCCGACCCCTGCGCCAGGATGTGGATGGGCCCAGAGGTCTCTGTTGATATGAATTATCAGATGATGTAGGAGGACCCTGAACCTGGGGCATCTGAATTGCATTCACCTTTGTGAAATTAAGTTTGTCACGTATGTCTTTTAATTGGGCCTTAGCTAATTGAGTTTCAAGGGATTTCAATTCCCTGTCATCAGACTCCCTCTTATCAAAAGATTGATCAATAAAATGAACAATGTGGGCTGCCCATAAATCATAATCCATCTTTGTCAGGCCAACAACAGACGCCAAGCTCTTCTTAACATCATCAGACAGAGAGCTCTCTACAGCTCCTCTGAACAACAGTTGAGTCGTAGGATCAATCGTTGGATCATTTCCAGTTCTATTTTCCCACAAGAGTTTTACTCTAGATAAGTAGGTCGTGCCCCGTTCTGTAACAGCCGGAGGAATCTCACACAAGTCTGAAGATTTCATAGACGTCGGATATTTCTCTCGTATAATTGGCCATAAAATTTGAACGTGGTCGTGCAATGTGTCACTGTCTGGGTCCAATTTAGTCCCAGCAGCCTGTTCTATTTCAGTCAAACTACCAAACGACGTGCATGCTGTGAAAACCCTCCTCCAATCACCCAGACATGGCACAATTCCGGCGCAAGCCTCCAGAAAAGCGCAGATCCAAGCCGAACCTCCTTTCTGGATATCAGGCAAACGCTGACGGATCAACTCAGTATCCTGCAAACTAAAAGGCGTGTAAGTCTGTTTGCGGACTCCCTCAGCTGTGGTGGAAGAAACGAGAGGTAACATGAATTGAGCAGGAGGCGTTACGTCAAGGCAGGTGTGAACATTATCAGCAATTCTATTTAATCAACCTGAATTTCCTCGCTGCCAGCCAGTGACCTTATCAAAAGTTGTGGTAGGAGGCCTGAGGTCAGGACAAGCAGTTGGACCAGGACAGGTCAGTGGCACGGAGTCATATGAAGCCCCCAAAGATGTCACGCTGAAAGAAGCATCAGAGGACGGTGGACGGAACATATCACCTCCCCTTTGTTCACCCCCAGAGCCAGGAGTGGTAAGAATACCACCCATCAATGTGTGCACATGGTGTTGCACCACGTTCCTATTTTCAGCTGCTCTTGTCTGTAAAATACCTCCTGTAACGAGAAGCAAGTCTGAGCTGGATCTTGTGTGTTCAGAACCAGAACCCAGTGAGAGCTCAGCCAGATTTATGGATGATAGCTCCGACAATGGCATCTGATTCTGTGGACTAAGGCCCACAGGTGCATACGGGGGAGGACGAGGAGGAGGAGGGGAAGCGGGGCAAAGAGGAGGTGGAGGGGGAGCACAAGGCCGTTCAGTTTCAAGGCATGTCTCTGTTTGTGGTACGAGAGCAGCACCGGCTTTAAGGGGGAGCTCTGTACCATGTACCAAGGTCTTATCTGCAGACAGCCATAAATCTGATTGCAAGCCAACAACTTGTTTCTGTGAAACTGTTTTGTGAGCACTTCTCAGAGCAGGTTTCTGCCTACCTAGGATTTTGCACATTTCATCCAAAAACAACAAGCAGTCCCTATTAAAGGCGTCCGCCTTCTGCCAGTCCTTATTTTTCTTTCTACGCACTAGAACAGAACATTTTTCCTTCTCATCTAACGCCAACCTCAAAGCTCTCTCTGATTGCACAAGAAGCTTATTCAGTCCAGCAGCAGATGGAGACGGGTCATCCACACCAGGAAACATTCCTGACCGACACATGTTATTCACCCAAGAAACTAAACGTCTTTTCTCATCAAGAACATTCTTGACAGCTACCTTCCGACTCCATGAAACCCACAACTCATGTAATACAGATCCTAATGTGCCAGGGGCACAATTTTTCCAAGTTTGTATAGGTATGTCAGACATTATAATGTTATACACGTGTTTTACAAGGGTGAAGTGAGCAAACCTCCAGCCAGGACCATGGACAGCTGCAGTAGCCAACCAAGAAACTACCTGTTTTAAATCACCCTCCTAAAACACCCAATAAAAATGCCACCCCAGAGCACAGCAGTGGTAGTCTCTATTAGACTTCACAATTGACCTACTGCCTGCAAATACACCCACTGAAACAATATATAAAATAAAAAATCTTTCCCTGTTGCCTTAGTTTGCGTGCCCACAGCACTTTCCGGAGTACAGGTTGCAAGGGTCTAAGAGAAAAAAAAATAACCAAAAGAAAGTAAAAAAAATAAAATAAATAAACGAAAAAAAAAAATATATATATATAATTTGCGACCTATACACCGGAAAATAGGGTAATCAACATCAACTGGGAAGGGGAGGGAAAATGTGACTCTTAACAGCGATCACAGTCCCGGATGTGAACTTAATCACATGCATAGCGACCTGTGAACCCGGAGTGGCAATCCACTCTGAACGGCGAAAACGTGTGCTGGATAAAAGCCGTTGTGAACTCTACGGCGAGCAAAATCCCGGAGTTCACGACCGACCTCAGTCCCACGATTTCCCGGAGTCCAAATAAATAAATAAATAAAAAGAAAGTGTCTCCTAGCCAACAGGCCGGAGCTCATAGAGGGGGGGAAAAAAATCGCAAACTCGGCACTCATATGCTATCCCTGTGTGTGTGTTGGACTATGTGCTTTTTCACTTTACTTACATGTACGAAAACAGCAAAAAAAATGCACATTCAAATGAAATACCAACAGTGGTTCACGTTATTTAACTGTTAACGCTAACTCAAACGACCGTAGCTACACTACGGTGCAATTTTTGCCCACCCGAAAACAGAACAGACATACAGCCAAGGTAAATTTAGCGTTTTCAATAGCAGACATTTAGTTATAAACGGAAGATCTGCTCACCTGAATGAAGAAGGCGCCAGAGTTGGCTGCACGCTTGCTCCGCCACTCGTGGGGGAAGCCCCCAATCGGCTTCCGTTTCAGGCGAAACTGCAAACTTCTCACGTCGGGATCACCAAATTGTTGCGGTTCAAAAGTTGAAGGAAAGCTCTGAAACGAATGTGCAAGTTTTAAGCAGGTTTATTGTACATTATAAGAATAAACCTTACAGCAACCAACAGACCTGACTCCAAACACAGTCTAACACACCCATCTTCGAAGGCGGACCACGGTTTTATACCTCTAGATGACGTCATCGCCTCGTGGGACCAATCCTGGAATCGAACCGCCTTGGAACCGCCCTAGAACTTTTCTACTCTGTGAGTGATCCGCCTCTCAGCCAACAAGCTACCAGCTTCATATGTCAATCATCAAATGTTGGGTGTGTTGTATTGTACAGGCGTGTAACTGAAAAACTCTTCCCTATTGGAAATAAAACCCGTAAATAAAGGTTCCATCTTGAATATATTTTCACATTATATGGTGGAATTAAGTGAACATAAATCATAACACATAATATGTGTGCTTCAGGTGTAATACTGATATACATATATTTCAGGGTATAGAGTGTGCATCGGGATTATGAATGGAACGTGTCATTATTTTGTTTGTCTTTCTGTGAGTGAAGGTCAAGATGAGGGTGGGTTTGAATGAGTGTGTCTGTGTATGAATGTTTGTCAGGCTGGGACTTGGACTACCCCCTCTCTGATACATCTGAGGCTACTTTGTGTTGCGCTCCTGCCACGTGGCCCCCTGGTGGGTGTCCCTTTACCTGCGGGCGTGCTTAGGGTCCTCGCCGTCGGGGGTTGGGCGCTTGGGCGTGTGTCAGCTCGGCCTGGTGGCTACCTGGTGAAGATCGGGTCCTCTGGTCCTGTTGGGTCTGGGCCTGAGGGGTGGGCATCCTCGGTGCCCGGGCCTCAGTGACAGTGCCTGGGGTTACGTCGGTGCAACGGGTTACGACGGGGGCCTGTGAGTTTGTCGCTGTTGACCCGGAAGGGTCATTGTGTGTAGTCACTGGTGAGGCTTTTCCTGTTCTCCCCTTGGTCGGATCTGGGGAGTTGGTGAGTGACTCGTCCTGTTCGGGTGGCCCTGGGGACCCTGGGCTCTGGGTCCTTCTTGGGGTCTTGGGCTCTGGTTGCTCTTTTGCCTGCCCGGGCCTTGGGGGGGCAGATCTCTGATGCTTTGCGGTTGCTATTGAATGTTCTATTGGAGGAACCTTTATCACTTATGCATGCTCACAACCACACACAAATGGATGTAGGGATGTATATGTAGATATATGAAGATATGTAGATGGGTATATGACTGAATAAGATTGTATATGTATGTATACTGTATATATAATTGTAAGTATGGGTATGTATATTTATGGAATCTACTGCAAGGTCATAAATTATAGTAGTCTTTATGCATGTACTACTATGTTCTGTCATGTACTTTGCAAGATTGCAGACGGAGGTTGGGTGTGTTTGACTTGTGCTTTTTTGTGGATAATGGTTGTGTTTTGTGTCTTACTTTCTGTCTTTCCTTTCTCTCTATTAAAAAAAAAAATATATATATATATAAAAAAATAATATATAAAATATATATATATATATATATATATATATATATATATATATAATAGCTGTGAGGATGGCTGGAAATGTGAGAAGGGAGGCCATCTATAAATGAAAAAAAAAACATCTTCTGTTAGCTGCTATAACTAGCGCCATGTCTTCATAAGAGCCGTCAGTATTAGCACAGTATGTAAACAAAAACATGACGTTTGAGTAAGTCACACAAATGTTCGTAGCGTCCTTATTTCTTATTTGATTTCTGTAAACTGTCTTAAATTAAACCTGAGACAATTGGTGATGTTGTAATGTGAAAAATAAGAACTATCCCAAGAGATACATTTTTTAGCTTTCCTGGGAAAATTTATTAGCTTTCCTGGGAAAATTTAATTATGTTTGATAACGTATTTACTATTGCACTTTTGACACGCTGTTTATACAGCTTACACTTTATTAGACGCAAAGTTAAATGTGGGAAAATCTTAAATATATTACAAACAATATAATTTGCATGTGAATTCCATAATGACACATACAATATGGTTGTATATTGTTTTTGCAGACAAGGAGGTGGCTGCAACCATGCAGCTGCACTGTTGTTTGAGATGGAGAAATATCAGTTGTGGAGATGTTGGAAATACATTCACCTGCTACTTGGATGAGCTACAAGTTTTAAAGTGAGTTCAATCAGTGTTCCTGAAGAAATTTCATATTACGCTTATAACACAAATACCCAGAAAGGTGACTTTCAATGAAACTTCACCAACAACTGGAATAATACAATATCACTTATGTTACCATACCATACCATACCATACCATTTTATTTATAAAGCACTTTAAACAGGAACAAGTCCACACCAAAGTGCTAGACAAACACGCAACAGGCAACACAGACAATGAAGTACAACACGAAAAACATAAAAACATTGCAGATCATAAATCAAACGATCCAATACAATATGTTGTCTTATTCCAGTCAAAAAAACTATTAAACATTGTACAATTATAGTTTATTGTATTGTGTTAATTATTGTTGTTTTCTAGTGGCACTAGATAAGAAATAAATGCAATGACATATACCGGATACGGTTTTAAATGTTTTCTTGTTTTTTTTTTTTTTTTTTTTTTTTTTTTTTTTTTTTTTTTTTTTTCCATTTATAGATGGCCTCCCTTCACACCTTATAGCCATCCTCTCACTCCAATATGTATATATTTTTTTTTAATAGAGAGAAAGAAAGAAAAGAGAAAGTGAGACAACAAAACAACAATTATCCACAAAAAGAGCACAAGGCAAACACACCAAACCTCCGTCCACAATCCTGCAAAGCACATGACAGAACACAGCAACGAAACATACAAGCATAAAGACTGATAATATTCATGACCTTGCATTAGATTTCTATATATAAACATACCCATACCTACAAATATATATACATTATACATACATATATATTTATATTCATTTATATACCCATCTACATATATCTACCATACCATACCATACCATACCATTTTATTTATAAAGCACTTTAAACAGGAACAAGTCCACACCAAAGTGCTGGACAAACAAACACGCAACAGGCAACACATACAATGAAGTACAACACGAAAAACATAAAAACATTGCAGATCATAAATCAAACGATCCAGTACAAATCAGCTGGCATCTACATATACATCCCTGCATCCATTTGTGTGTGGTTGTGAGCATGCATAAGTGAATAAGGTTCCTCCAATAGAACATTTAGTAGCGATTGTGAAGCATCAGAGATCTGTCCCCCCAAAGCCCGAGACAGACGAAAGGGCGATCAAAGCCCAAGACCTCAGGAAGGACCCCGAGCCCAGAGTCCCCAGGACCACCCGAACAGGACGAGCCACTCGTCCACTCCCCAGATCCGACCAAGGGGAAGAACCGGACGAACCCCACCAGGGACCACACACAATGACCCCCCGGGGTCAACAGCGACAAATGCACAGGCCCCCGCCAGAGCCCGCTGCACCGATGTAGCCCCAGGGCCGGACACCGATGCTCGGGCACCGGGGACGCCCACCCCTCAGGCCCAGACCCGACAGGACCAGAGGACCCGAGCCCCGCCAGGCAGCCACCAGGCCGAGCCGACCAACGCCCAAGCGCCCAGCCCCAGATAGTGAGGGTCCCAAGCACGCCCGCAGGCAGAGGAACACCCACCAGGGGGCCACGTGGCAGGAGCGCGACACTAGGTAGCCTCAGAAGTATCAGAGAGGGGGCAGTCCAAGTCCCAGCCTGACACTTAAACATTCATACACAGACACACTCATTTAGACCCACCCTCATCCTCACCCTCAGTCATAGAAAGACAAACAATAACGACACGTTCCATTCATAATCCCGAAGCACACTCTATACCCCCCAGGTCCAAGACATGTACCTGCTCCCTACATGGGGCAGCCCACATCCAAACCCAGGAGGTAGGCCCATTCATTCTGGGGTGGAGAGTAGCAGACATCCAAGATCCGGCCCACCCCGCGCCCCGCCGACAGGACAGGGCAGGACACTCGAGCCCAAGCAGCCCCAGGGGGAGCGCACTGCCAGTCCCGCCCACGGCAAACCCGCAGGCCCCGAACCCCCCCACACCCCAGCACAACCCCTGACGGCCCACCCCCAGAATGTCCGCCAGGCAACCAGGGGGGTAAGAGAAAAATAAATAAATAATATATATATATATAAATAAATACATAAATAAATAAAATTGAAATTAACAAATCAAGACCCCGACACACACACCCCCGTCCCCAAATGTATTGTTGGTGAGTGTTGTTCTAAAGTGTACTTAAAAAGGAAAGAGAAGGAGCAAAGGCTGGCATTGTACCAGTTTCCCCTCCACTCCAACTCTAACCCAAGCCCTAATTGTCTAAATGCATAATGTTGAGTGAGCACAGGCATGGGGGCGAGAGTGATGTCATCCCGCCACCCATAACAATGTGCTCACTCCATTCCCTATATGTGACTTTTATGAAGAAGTTTATGAATGAATGTCTAAAGTGTATATAAAATTGAGTCCCAGGTGTTCTGAACAACAGAGATGTAGAACCATCGCAGCACACCCGAGACTCAAATTCCCTACATGTATTAATTTAAGATGAAGAGGGCGGAGGTGCGTGTTGAGGGATGGGGAGAAAAATATCTGCAGGAACAGTGCTCCCACAGCGAGTCAGCTCCCCCGCTGACCCTGCGTACCCCCCCAGCTCGCCAAGGTCCACCCAAGGAGCGAGGAAAAAGAAACACCTCTCCGACCGCCAGGCCATTGAGCCAAGACCAGAGAGGGACACGGCCCCGAGGGCCGCCAACAGCAGAACCAACAGCCCACACCCACCAGGGCCGCCGTGACCCCTGCGAACCGCAGTCAGCCCGCCGCCCTAGAGGACACAAAATCCCACATGGACGACACGGCCAAGAGCGCCCGCCCAACCGCCGACAGAGCCAGGAAGCACCAAGAACAGGCCCCAACCAGGGCCCGCACACCGGCCAAGCATAGTCCAAGACCATCATCAAGGACATCCACTCAATCCCCACCCCAGAAGAAATACTACACCCACCCTTCATATTAACAACTTTCAGAACACATAACACATTAGACACCCAGGCTGGGTTTGCCCGCCCCCTCCCATCGGCCACCAGTCACGCCCCCAGACACCCACCCCCCAGCATATGAACCCCCAACCCACCAGCGAGCCGAGGGCCCCCGGCCAGAGCCGGGCACCAGAGCGCCAGTCAGCCCATGCCCGGCGACCCGCCCACCAGAGCCCACGATCCCCGATCCCCACCAGGCCCAAGCCCGGGGACGACACGTCCCCAGAGTCCCAAGCCCCCGGCACCCGCCCCGAAACCACCCCAGCACAGCCGGGTCACCGACCGGCGACCCATGACTGCCGCCACCGACCACCCGAGGGCCCGCATGCCGCCCCTAGCAGATATCCCCCAGAACCCCCCCGGTCCTCCCCAGGTCGAAGACAGGGTCCTCCCCGCCCAAGCAGCCCCAACCCCCCGGTGCCCCAAACCCCAACCTCCCCCCCTCCAGCCCCAATGCCCCACAAGGCCACATCCCAGACCCCCCACCCTCACTACGTAACGGAACCGATCAAAGAGTGCCAAATAGATTGATCCAATGTGTCGGCAGATGCTGTTTCAAGACTAATATGATCTAACAGAAGATTTTTATACTGATTAATGCTAAGATTATTTTTATTTTTCCAATTTACGAGTATGGTTTTCTTTGCGATGCATAAGGCAGTGAAAAGCATATAGGATGTATTTTTTTCTAGTATAACATCTTCAAAGATACCCAATAAGCAAACAGATGGAGAGAGTGGGATATTAAATTTCAAACATTTAGACAAGTCTTCACATACCTGTACCCAGAACCTCTGAACGGGTGGACAGAACCAGAGCGCGTGAATATAATCATCAGGTGTATTACTTATGCACTGTGAGCACTTGTTAGATGGTATAAAGCCCATCTTAAACATTCGCTGACCTGTATAATGTACTCTATAGAGAACCTTATATTGTATTAATTGTAAATTGGAGATTCTAGTCAATTTAAAAGTATTTGAACATACTTGAGACCAAATTTTTTGTTCAAAGTTGATTGATAAATCTGACTCCCATTTTTCAACAGGTAGTGCTATCGAGTCATCGATTCTAGACAATTTTTTGTATATTTTAGATAATAATTTGGGTGGTTGAAAATTAATAAACTCTAACACACATGTTGGTGTTTCCAACACTGTTTTATTAAGCTTAAATTTCTTTTTTACAATTGACTTAATTTGTTGGTATTGTAGGAAATATTTATTATCAATGCCATATTGTATTATTAATTTATTAAATGGAATAAAGTCTATACCCTCAAATATGTGATCCAGACATTCAATACCTTTCATTCTCCAACCTGAGAAATTTAACATATTATTTTCTTGTTGAATGTCAGGATTGTTCCAGAGAGGTGTATGTCTGCATGGGAGTAGTGAAGACTTTGTCATTTTCAGATACTCCCACCATGCTGTCAGAGATGAGCCAATATTGATGCTCTTAAAGCAGACATGTCTTTTTAAATCTGTACTGATAAATGGTAGATCTGAAATCCTAATATTATTACATAAAGTTTGTTCTATATCTATCCAAGTTTCATCTAGTGCGTTCGGTTTTAACCACTTTGATATATATTGTAACCTGTTGGCTAAATAGTAGTAATAAAAGTTTGGAAGTTCTAATCCTCCGGTATCTTTAGATTTCTGTAATGTTTTTAAACTAATACGTGGAGTTTTATTTTTCCAAAGAAATTTAGATATAGAAGAGTCCAGGGACTTAAACCATTCAGTTGAAGGTTTATTTGGAATCATTGAGAATAAATAATTTATTCTCGGCAGCACCATCATTTTTACTGAGGCAACTCTTCCCATAAGTGATATGGGTAGAGATCTCCATCTAGTAAGATCGTCTTCAATTTTCTTTAATAATGGGATATGATTTAATTTTATTAAATCCTCTAATCTAGGAGAGATATTAACACCTAAATATTTAATGTTTCCTGATTGCAATCTTTCATTAAGAGAATTATTAAACACGCAATTTATTGGAAGAACTGTAGATTTTGTCCAGTTTATAGAGTAATCAGAAACTTTTGAGAATGAGTTTATTAACTTGATAACATTAGATATTGAGTTTCCTGAGTTCTCAAGAAAAAGCAAAACATCATCAGCATAAAGACTAATTTTATGTTCTATGTTTCTACCCTTTATTCCTTTAATATCAGCACTTTGCCTTATTGCTGCTGCTAAAGGTTCAATAAAAATAGCAAATAATGCTGGTGAAAGTGGGCAACCTTGCCTGGTGCCCCTCTGTAAACAGAAGCTTGAAGATAATTGATTATTTGTCCTGACGCACGCTGTTGGTGAACTATATAATATTTTTAACCAGTTAATGAAGTAATTCCCAAAACCAAATTTATTTAAGGTAGCAAATAAAAAATTCCAATTTACTCTATCGAATGCTTTTTCAGCATCTAAAGAAAAAATAGCTGTTTCAATATTTTTAAAATACGAATACTCTATTACATTATATAATCTGCGAGTGTTTGTGTTCGAGTGTCTTCCCTTTATGAATCCGGTTTGGTCTGGATGTATAATAACAGGAGTTATCTTCTCTAGTCTTTTTGATAAGACTTTACAAATTATTTTAACATCTACATTAATAAGAGAAATTGGACGATAACTGGTAGGTAATACTGGGTCTTTGCCTGATTTTAATAAGAGACTAATGTTAGCTGAATTCATATGTGTTGGTAGCCTGCCATTTCCTTCTGACTCAAGTAGCACTCTATAGAATATCGGTTCCAGTATATCCCAGAATACTTTATAGAATTCCACTGGATAGCCATCAGGACCTGGAGATTTCTTATTAGGCATGCTTTTAATTGCTTCATGGAGCTCATCGGATGTTAATGGTGAGTCTAGTTTTGATGACTGACTAATATCTAGTTTTGGAAGTGTTACTTTCTCCAAGAATTCATTAATATCCTCGTTAGATGGATTTATTTGTGGAGTGTATAGAGTTTTATAGAAATCTTTAAAAACATCGTTTATTTTTCCCTCATCATAAAATATATTTCCATTTTCATCTTTAATACCATATATAGATGTTTTTTCTTTGTTTAATTTGAGTTGATTAGCTAAAAAGTTCCCTGATTTATTACCGTATTCAAAATGATCTAATCTAAGTCTTTGTATCAAGAATTTATTTTTCTTATCAATATATTCATTTAGTTCTAATTTTAATCTGCGTAGCTTTTGCTGTGTTTCCTCACCTTGTAGACCTTCTAACAATTTAATGGATTTCTCTAATTCATCAATACGTTTATTTTCTTTTTTCTTTTTATTTGATGAATAGGATATTATTTTACCTCTCATGACTGTTTTCCCAGCCTCCCAAAGTGTACATGCTGAAGTTCCTGGCAAGTCATTAAACTCTAGATACGATGCCCATTCTTTTTTAAAATATTGCAAAAATTCTTCTTCTTGTAGCAGTGATGTATTTAATCTCCAATTTATATTTTTTGTTGTTGTTTTTTTTAAATCTAAATTTACAGTAACTGGTGCATGATCGCTGACAGCAATAGGGTGTATCTTAGTGTCTGAAATGTTTGTCATCAATGAATTGCTTACTATGAAATAATCTAGACGAGAATATGAGTGATGCACATGTGAAAAGAAAGAATATTCTTTGCTATCAGGGTGAAAACAACGCCATGCATCGCAGAGCCCATAATCATTCATATACTGTTTAACTATATTTATAGATTGCCAACTGCGTTGAGTTCCCGCTGCATTCAGTCTGTCTAATTTGTCATCTAAACCAAAGTTGAGATCACCTCCCATCACCAGTGAGGAATCCATGTGATTTGATAGGGTGGAAAAAAAATCATGAAAAAAAGCTGCGTCGTCTACATTCGGTCCATATATGCTAACAATACAATAATTTTGTCTAAATATTGATAACTTTAATATTATATATCTACCGTGCGGGTCTATAACCTGATCTAATACTGTGAAGTTAACATTTTTATTTATTAAAATTGCCACCCCTCTTTGTCTTGAATTATAACATGCTGAGAATACATTAGGAAACTCTGAAGATTTAAGCTCCTCCACAGTTGATGCCAATTTATGAATTTCTTGGAGTAATACAACATCTGCCTTTAATCTTTTAATCTGGTTAAAAATTCTATATTTTTTACGTTGGCTACCGGCTCCATTAATGTTCCATGTGACAAACCCTAAGGTACCCATACCTGTGCTAATGATAATATAGCTAAACCACACCCATTGTCACAAATACAAAAGATAGTAATATATCCAGACAAAAACATATTCCTTAAAGGTTAATTATATATTGAATCAGGGAAGTTTTCATTTATGAAGTAAATGTATGGATATATAAAGATGAATGTGAACCCCTGTGCTTGTGCTCTGACAATTGTTAATTTAGAAAAATATAGACAGGAAAACAAAGAGAGATGATATACATGAAAACATAACTCAGATAAGAAAAAATAACAAAAGAACCCTCCTACCACATCAAGTGCCATCACACCTTGTGTACCACCACGATCTGTGTGACCCCACCAACCGAGCTGTGCTGAAGAAAATAAATATAGCTGGTAAGTAATATTAATAAATACTATATTTAATAATATCAATTAATATTAGCAACCGAAATAATTCTTACCTTGATTATATGGCTAATACAGCCAAGGAGTAGCCTCTGGATCTCTAAACAGCTGACCGTTTATGTAGAGTTTATCCACCGAGATGTTAGCTCTTCTTCCTTCGCTAATATTTTTCTTTCTTATTGGGAATAAAATGCGCCGTCTATTCAGAATTTCTACAGGAAATTGATCGTTCATACTATGGAAATCTACTGCAAGGTCATAAATTATAGTAGTCTTTATGCATGTACTACTATGTTCTGTCATGTACTTTGCAAGATTGCAGACAGAGGTTGGGTGTGTTTGACTTGTGCTTTTTTGTGGATAATGGTTGTGTTTTGTGTCTTACTTTCTGTCTTTCCTTTCTCTCTATTATAATATATATATATATATATATATATATATATATATATATGTATATATATATATATATATATATATATATATATATATATATATATATATATATATATATATATATATATATATATATGTGTATATATATATATATATATATATATATATATATATATATATATATATATATATATATATATATATATATATATATATATATATATATATATATATATATATATATATATATATATATATATATATATATATATATATATATATATATATATATATATATATATATATATATATATATATATATATAATCGGTGTGAGGATGGCTGGAAATGTGAGAAGGGAGGCCATCTATAAATGAAAAAAAAAACATCTTCTGTTAGCTGCTATAACTAGCGCCATGTCTTCATAAGAGCCGTCAGTATTAGCACAGTATGTAAACAAAAACATGACGTTTGAGTAAGTCACACAAATGTTCGTAGCGTCCTTATTTCTTATTTGATTTCTGTAAACTATGTCTTAAATTAAACCTGAGACAATTGGTGATGTTGTAATGTGAAAAATAAGAACTATCCCAAGAGATACATTTATTAGCTTTCCTGGGAAAATTTATTAGCTTTCCTGGGAAAATTTAATTATGTTTGATAACGTATTTACTATTGCACTTTTGACACGCTGTTTATACAGCTTACACTTTATTAGACGCAAAGTTAAATGTGGGAAAATCTTAAATATATTACAAGCAATATAATTTGCATGTGAATTCCATAATGACACATACAATATGGTTGTATATTGTTTTTGCAGACAAGGAGGTGGCTGCAACCATGCAGCTGCACTGTTGTTTGAGATGGAGAAATATCAGTTGTGGAGATGTTGGAAATACATTCACCTGCTACTTGGATGAGCTACAAGTTTTAAAGTGAGTTCAATCAGTGTTCCTGAAGAAATTTCATATTACGCTTATAACACAAATACCCAGAAAGGTGACTTTCAATGAAACTTCACCAATAACTGGAATAATACAATATCACTTATGTTGTCTTATTCCAGTCAAAAAAACTATTAAACATTGTACAATTATAGTTTATTGTATTGTGTTAATTATTGTTGTTTTCTAGTGGCACTAGATAAGAAATAAATGCAATGACATATACCGGATACGGTTTTAAATGTTTTCTACAATTGTAAGATCTGGAATAGTTTTCAGACTTAAAAAAAAAAAAAACACTTCTACAAACAGATTTGCTAATATGTTTTTGATATCAACCACATTTTTCATGTGGGTGTCATTTAAGGCATGACATCTGCGTCGAAGAGATTTCCAGGAGAACGCTCAACAGCCTGCGTTTTGACCTACGACATCCTGGTGACCGGAATGAGCCCATCACTGCTGGTCTTCACAAGGACATTTTGAGCGTGGAGCCATTGTTGCCCTTTTGCAGGTTGTAGTAGTAAACTTTAAAAACCACTAACGCTTATCTTGATTTTTCTTTAATTCCTTTATTTGGTCTAGATTTGAAAGTTTCATGTTTTTTTCTTTTGAGGTATGCTATGCCCCTGGCTACGGTTCTCTATCCGGACCTTCCGGCAGATGAAGTAGCTGACGACCTTGGCCATAGGCGTAATTTACACGGGGAATGGGGGGGATTTAACCCCCTCAATAATTGGATCCAGTCAATATAACCCCCCCAATAAAATGGCATCATTCATTTTCAAGCTCCCGGATTAACTGGAGGTGCGTGGAGCCGGAGCGGGTTTCAGCTGAGACTGCTCTCTCTCTGCGTAAAAGCTACCCTTCGGTTCTCAGCCTCCTCCTCCTCCTCCCCCCTCCAGCAGCAGCCGGGGACACGTTTTCCACACACTACTTTGCATTACCGTAACTCTGTAACGGTTTGGGCTATCAGAAAAATTCAAACGGTGCTTGAAAGAAAACAAAGTGCGCCTTTTGGCTGTTTTGGTGGTATTGTAGCCTGGCCCTCCCCCTCCTGCACAGCTCTGCTCAATTCTCATTTCCCTTCACTGCACAGTCTGGGACTTCTCTCATCCACAAGGATTTCTCCGATAGATTTTTGTTCGGACCAATCAGAGAACAGAAGGGGCAGAGTTTTTGGCCCCTAACCTACGCCCCCACCTGTCCCAGCGCAGCCAGCTCGCAGCCGCATGTTCTCATTCAAAGCGATGCAGTTGTATAAATGACACAAATTTATTAATTTCCCCCTTCTTAATCCCTTATCTGGAGTTTTCTTTTGTTTTTTTGGCCAAAAGTCAAGTGTTCGCTCCCTCCTCCTCCTCCTTCTCCTCCTCTCCCTCCGCTGAACAAGGAAATGCCCCCACCTGTCCCAGCGCGCAGCCAGCTCGCAGCCGCATGTTCTCATTCAAAGCGATGCAGGACTGTGTTTTATATGTGACACAAATTTATTAATTTCCCCTTCTTAATCCCTTATCTGGAGTTTTCTTTTGTTTTTTTTCCCAAAAGTCAAGTGTTCGCTCCCTCCTCCCTCCTCCTCCTCCTCCTCTCCCTCCGCTGAACAAGGAAACGTCTCAGGTTGTCACGAGAGAATTAAAGTCAGGTTTTAAGTTGCTGCCCGAGTCCCATCAGATTTCCTGGTCTTCTGGTGTGTTGGACCAGCGCTCCATGGTTTTATTTTATTAGGACGTTTTATTATCATATAAACACAGAATATACAACGGAGCGAGAGAAAATTCAGCAGGAGGTGGAGCTGAAGTCAAGTTTAGCAGACCACAGGGGAGCAGCCATCAGTAGAGGTCACGCCTCCAGCAAGAATCGTTTGTCAATGGACAGGTCCCAGACCCTTGTCTGAAGCGAAGTGAAGGACAGGGTCTGGTTTCAACCAGGCTAGTGGTATTATGGTAATCGCCTTGAAACTGGCTGCAAGTGAATGCAGGGATCTGTCAAGTCTCCCGTTTTGGCCGGGAAACTACTGTATTATTTACCCCTCTTTCCCGTCGTCATCCCGAATTATTATTTTCCCGGAAATTTCCCGTATTATAATATTATAAAAAATAAAAAATAAACATTCCAGTGCCTCTGTCACTAGCCTCGCGAGAACTGCCACCTGCAGTAGCCTCGGTGGCAGTTCTCGCGATGTTAGTGTTGGCAACGGGAATTAACAAACCTGACCCGGAAAAACACAGAGATGGATGAATGTAACCAGAGAGAAGGCGTCCCTGCCAAAAAAGTTAAGACTTCATGTAAATATCTTGAAAAATGGGACAGCAAATTTACTTTCCTAAAGAAGAGTAGGGTGGGGCACAATTACGCGTTTTGTAGGATTTGTAACTGCGACTTTAGTGTCTCTCATGGGGGAAGGAACGATGTCCGTCAGCATGAAAAATCCGTCAAGCACAAAGGTAGGCCTATCAGATTGTGATCACATAACTGGTTTGAAAGAGGCTGATAGGTAGTTATTTTAGATTTCTTGTAAACCTGTCTTAAAATGTAAGGGGTCCTGGACTTTGGTTGGGCTAGTGCAGGGGTCTGCAACCTGCGGCTCTGGAGCCACATGCGGCTCTTTGGTCCCTCAGCAGTGGCTCTTCCAAGCTTTGATCAAAACTAACTTTAAACTGAATTTTATTTGTTCTTATAACAACAAAAAGGGCTAGTTTTAGCAGTTTTTCATGTCATTTCCTTTGCAAATGTGTGAATACTATAACTAATAGGAGTAAAACATAAGTTAACTTTATTTATTGGAAGTAGGATATTTAATTTTTCCACAATTAAAATAATTTACTTAGGCCTGCATAGTTCATTATTTTATTTTTTTTAATTGGGAAAGATCACATTATTTTTCCTTCTTTATGAATCTGGTCTTTTTTAGTCTTAAAATGTAAAAATATCAATAAATCGTTAGATATTTTCAGCTTTACAATGGCCAGAAAACTACAGGTCAGAAAATTGTCCTCTAACAAACTTAAAGTGGTCTGTGGGCCACCAGTTGAGAATCCCAGTTGTAGCAGTGAACAAAGGGGCAGAAATGGCTCTTTTGATCATAAAGGTTGCAGATCCCTGGGCTAGTGGGATGGCTTGGCGTACCCTGCAGAACATTTCCCTTATTTTTAAATCCAAAACTTGACAGGTATGGGGTTTACTCTGCTCTTGTCATACTATGGCTGTATTTGAATCATTTGTTGTAATTTTTCCTAGTTAAACTGTAGTGAACCAGGTAAATACACACTCTTTGAAAATTGTAAAATTGAGGTATGTTATATAATAAATCTTAAAAATGTAAAATATGTGTTATGGCTGAAAAAAATGCAGAAAAATAGTGAGTTTTTTCTTACTTGTTGAACCTATGTGGAACAAAAAAGGAGCAGAATAAATTCAGAGAAAACAGGAAAGTTAAGTAAATCACAGTAAAAGCATTACAATATATTTTAACCCTAAAATATCCTGAATCATAAAAAAGTTATTTATTCGATAGATAAATAAATAGGTAGAGAGCATAACCCCCCCAATGTTAAACCTAAAGTTACGCCCTTGACCTTGGCCCCTGTCCAGTCTCCATTGACACCATCAGAGAATCCTGCCAGAAGTTCAAAACATCTTTAAATGTCTCACAAGCAGAATCAGATTTAATTGAGGCAGAAACATGCAAACAGTCGTGCAGTGAAGAATGGTTCAAATACAGAAAAAAGTTATGCTGCTGTTTTTGCACGTCAAGCTGAAGTTTGCACGTTATCAAGATGTTTCTACTAGATTTTTGGGTAAGAAAATAAACTGTGCCTTACTGAAATGGCTTCATTTTTATTTCAATTATTACATTCCATGCACACACACATTATTTATATAAGTCACAAACAGAAACAACACATACCAGAAGATGGATAATAATAATGGATCCTTCCATGAAATTCAACAGTCATGTAAACATGATCGTTAAATCCTGTTTTTTTCCAGCTGAGGCGACTGTCTAAGCTTTAGCCCATTTTGTCCAAAAATATCCTGGAGACAGTAATGCACACATTTATTACATCTAAGCTTGATTACTACAATTCACTCCTGTTTGGTATCAGTCAGACCACTATTGCACGACTACAACTGGTCCAAAACATAGCAGCCCAATTTTTAACCAGTACAGGCAAAAGAGAACACTGTACTACAGTCTTGGCCTACCTGCACTGGCTACCGGTTCAACTTCAAATCCGGTTCAAAATTCTCCTCTATGTCTACAAATCGCTGAACAGTCTCGCCCCCCCACCATCTCTCTGATTTGCTACAGCCATATGTCCCACCACATTCTCTGAGGTCAGAGGACCAGTTACTTCTCACAGTTCCAGGAACTCGTCTTAAGTGCAGAGGTGACAGAGCCTTCTCTGTAGCAGGCCCAAGACCTATGCCCCTTTTCCATTAGTACCGGTACGGCCCAACTGGACCTGACTTGGCCCGGTTTTGAGGCTTTTCCATTAGTACCGGTACTTAGAACTTGTTATTATTTTCAGGACCCTTGGCTCTATGATTCTAACCCGAATGATTAGGTACTAAAACTTGACATTAGAACACTGTTGGTCCCTGATTGGTCGGGGGCCGAGTCACTGGAGCTTCCAAAAACTCTTCAAAACACTGAGCCGAAATTTTGCAATTTCTCGGACCGGAGAAGCAGCTAGACCTATTTTAAAGCTTTTAAAAACAATAATGACAACACCTTGGTCTAATGCTAACATGCTGGCATTTTTTGTGCTTAATGGTCAAGGACAAAATTCAGAGCAAGCTAGATGGAACTCTTCTGGTCTCACTCGTTCCTCTGCTCCATGAGCCTCAGAGCCAAGCTGGGCAAGGGGTCATCTCCCCGGCTCCACATTCCACTGGTCACCACGGAAGATCCTTCGTGGTGCCAGCTCAGGCTCTGGATCCCAGCCTTGCATGCTCAGAGCTCCGTTGGTCACCAAGAAGGATCATACGAGCTGGTGACTTGCAGAAGGCCGTTGCCGGACCCTGGCCTCGCGTAATAATGAAGCCTGAATTTCAATTCTGGCAGTCAGGCGGACTGGGGCAAGTCTGAAATGGACGTGGAAGCGATTTTTAAATAAGCTAGTCTTCTTCTTTCGGCTGTTCCCTCTTCAGGGGTCGCCACAGCGAGTCATCCTCTACCTCACTCTGTCCTCTGCATCCTCTGTCCTCACTCCAACTACCTTCATGTCCTTTCTAACTGCATCCATCTCCTCTTTGGCCTTCCTCTTTGTCTTTTTCTTGGCAGTTGCATTTCTAACATTCTTCTACCAATATACCCACTGTCCCTCCTCCGGACATGTCCAAACCATCTCAATCTGGCCTCCGTAACTTTATCTCCCAGTTGTTCAAACTGTACTGTACCTCTGATGAGCGCCTTCTTAATCTTATCCATCCTTGTCAATCCTAAGGAGAACCTCAACATCTTCAAATTTGCCACTTCCAGTTCTTTCTCCTGTCTTTTTGTCAATGCCACAGTCTCCAGACCATACAACATAGCTGGTCTCACCACTGTCTTGTAAACTTTTCCTTTGACCTTTGCTGACACCTTTTTGTCACAAATCACTCCTGAAGCTTTTCTCCATCTACTCAATTCTGCTTGGACTCGCTTTTTCACTTCTTTGCCACATTCCCCATTTTCTTGGACAGTGGACACCAAGTACTTGAAGTCCTGCACCTTTGTGACCTCTGCTCCTTGTTTGTTTGTTTGTTTGTTTCATTTCAATTAAAAAAACACAATACAATTTCAAAAACAAAGAAAATTAATGCCGCAAGCGGCGTTGAGGCCCTCGCAGCTTAGCGCCGCTCCAACCTTATTGAGGCGACCGCGCGAGCTCCAGCTCGTCCGCTCGGTCGCCATTTCACAGTCTCTCGTGTCTACTCCGCACCAGGGGTGCACACGCACAATAAATCTGGTTCAGATCGGATGATGTCTCACTGAGATATAACAGTTTGAATAATCTAGGGGGCGCTATGGAGTTATATGTTAAACCACAAAATCAATGTGTCCACAAGGGCTCACTGATGATGCACAATAAATCTGGTTCAGATCGGATGATGTATCACTGAGATATAACTATAGAAATAATGTAGGGGGTGCACTTGAGTTAAATGTTAGCCCACCATATCAATGTGTCCACAAGGGCTCATTGATGATACACAATAAATCTGGTTCAGATCAGATGATGTCTCACTGAGCTATAACAGTTTGAGTAATCTAGGGGGCGCTCTGGAGTCATGTGTTAAACCACAATATCAATGTGTCCACAATGTCTCACTGATGATACACAATAAATCTGGTTTAGATCGGATGATGTATCACTAAGATATAACTATAGAAATAATGTAGGGGACGCACTTGAGTCAAATGTTAACCCACCTTATCAATGTGTCCACAAGGACTCACTGATGATGCACAATAAATCTGTTTCAGATCGGATGATGTCTCACTGAGATATATCAATTTGAATAATCTAGGGGGCGCTCTTGAGTCATATGTTAAACCACAATATCAATGTGTCCACAAGGTCTCACTGATGAAACATAGTAAATATCGTGCAGATCGGATAATGTATCACTGAGATATAACTGTAGTAATAATATAGGGGGCGCTATGGAGTAAAAATTTACATACCATTATCAATGTGTGTCGAAGTGTTCACTGATAAAGCACAATAAATCTTGTGCAGATCGGATAATGTATCACTAAGATATAACTGTAGTAATAATACAGGGGGCGCTATGGAGTAAAAATTTACATACCATTATCAATGTGTGTAGAAGTGTTCACTGATGAATCACAATAAATCTCGTGCAGATCGGATAATGTATCACTAAGATATAACTGTAGTAATAATATAGGGGGCGCTATGGAGTAAAAATTTACATACCATTATCAATGTGTGTCGAAGTGTTCACTGATAAAGCACAATAAATCTCGTGCAGATCGGATAATGTATCACTAAGATATAACTGTAGTAATAATACAGGGGGCGCTATGGAGTAAAAATTTACATACCATTATCAATGTGTGTAGAAGTGTTCACTGATGAATCATAATAAATCTCGTGCAGATCGGATAATGTATCACTAAGATATAACTGTAGTATTATATAGGGGGCGCTATGGAGTAAAAATTTACATACCATTATCAATGTGTGTCGAAGTGTTCACTGGTAAAGCACAATAAATCTCGTGCAGTTTGGATAATGTATCACTGAGATATAACTGTAGTAATAATATAGGGGGCGCTATGGAGTAAAAATTTACATACCATTATCAATGTGTATAGAAGTGTTCACTGATGAATCACAATAAATCTCGTGCAGATCGGATAATGTATCACTAAGATATAACTGTAGTAATAATATAGGGGGCGCTATGGAGTAAAAATTTACATACCATTATCAATGTGTGTCGAAGTGTTCACTGATAAAGCACAATAAATCTTGTGCAGATCGGATAATGTATCACTAAGATATAACTGTAGTAATAATACAGGGGGCGCTATGGAGTAAAAATTTACATACCATTATCAATGTGTGTAGAAGTGTTCACTGATGAATCACAATAAATCTCGTGCAGATCGGATAATGTATCACTAAGATATAACTGTAGTAATAATATAGGGGGCGCTATGGAGTAAAAATTTACATACCATTATCAATGTGTGTCGAAGTGTTCACTGATAAAGCACAATAAATCTCGTGCAGATTGGATAATGTATCACTGAGATATAACTGTAGTAATAATATAGGGGGCGCTATGGAGTAAAAATTTACATACCATTATCAATGTGTATAGAAGTGTTCACTGATGAATCACATTAAATCTCGTGCAGATCGGATAATGTATCACTAAGATATAACTGTAGTAATAATATAGGGGGCGCTATGGAGTAAAAATTTACATACATTATCAATGTGTGTCGAAGTGTTCACTGATAAAGCACAATAAATCTCGTGCAGATCGGATAATGTATCACTAAGATATAACTGTAGTAATAATACAGGGGGCGCTATGGAGTAAAAATTTACATACCATTATCAATGTGTGTAGAAGTGTTCACTGATGAATCATAATAAATCTCGTGCAGATCGGATAATGTATCACTAAGATATAACTGTAGTAATAATATAGGGGGCGCTATGGAGTAAAAATTTACATACCATTATCAATGTGTGTCGAAGTGTTCACTGATAAAGCACAATAAATCTCGTGCAGATTGGATAATGTATCACTGAGATATAACTGTAGTAATAATATAGGGGGCGCTATGGAGTAAAAATTTACATACCATTATCAATGTGTATAGAAGTGTTCACTGATGAATCACATTAAATCTCGTGCAGATCGGATAATGTATCACTAAGATATAACTGTAGTAATAATATAGGGGGCGCTATGGAGTAAAAATTTACATACATTATCAATGTGTGTCGAAGTGTTCACTGATAAAGCACAATAAATCTCGTGCAGATCGGATAATGTATCACTAAGATATAACTGTAGTAATAATACAGGGGGCGCTATGGAGTAAAAATTTACATACCATTATCAATGTGTGTAGAAGTGTTCACTGATGAATCATAATAAATCTCGTGCAGATCGGATAATGTATCACTAAGATATAACTGTAGTAATAATATAGGGGGCGCTATGGAGTAAAAATTTACATAACATTATCAATGTGTGTCGAAGTGTTCACTGATAAAGCATAATAAATCTCGTGCAGATCGGATGATGTATCACTGAGATATAACTATAGAAATAATGTAGGGGGCGCACTTGAGTCAAATGTTAGCCCACCATATCAATGTGTCCACAAGGGCTCACTGATGATGCACAATAAATCTGGTTCAGATCGGATGATGTATCACTGAGATACAACAGTTTGAATAATCTAGGGGGCGCTATGGAGGCTATTTGCTAATTAGCATAAACACCTGTTCAAGGGGTGGGTAATGATCGATCATAATGATTTTGGTACTCCTCAGATCAAATCTGTGGAGTTTAGAACCAAACGTATGGTGACGGCGTTACGTCTTACTTCGCCACGTCACCACGCCCACTTGCTCCACCCAAAACGAACAGTGCTGGAAAGCTTGTTACACCACCATGTCTTCGGTGACTGGATACAATGTCACGTTGATTAGGTAACAGGGATCCGATATGGACCGTTCAACGTAAAACTTTACACTTCCTGTTGTCAGGGGGCGTGGCTTAAGTGATGTCATGATTTGACCATACAGTTTTGCAGGGGACCGGATGTGGGTCAATCACTGAAGGTTTGATGTATTAGACAGTTTTCGTGTAAGAGCTGTAAGCGTTTCGTTTTTCATGGCGAGATGTCCAACTTTGAGGTCTGGCCCCGCCCCTTCAGCATGCATGAAAACGCACAGTTTTGATAACATTTGTTCCCCCGTGCCTTATAAAGAAACTGGCCAAGTTTGAATCAAATCGAGCGAAATCCCTAGGAGGAGTTCGTTGAAATGCAGAGGCTGTAAACGGCCAAAAAGGGGTGAAAATTTGGTCATCGTTCCAAAATGGCCGCCTTACCATTTATCGTACAACATTGGTGCCAGAGAGTTTTCTGTGCATCTTGGTGAGTTGGACAAGTGTACCAAATTTCATGATTCTACGTCAAACTAAGGTCAATGCGGAGGGTATTTTTAATATTTCTAGGGGGCGCTCTTGAGCCGTTTCTGTAGCGATTTGCTAATTAGCATAAACACCTGTTCAAGGGGTGGGCAATGATCGATCATACTGATTTTGGTACTCCTCGGATCAAATCTGTGGATTTTAGATCCAAACGTATGGTGATGGCGTTACGTCTTACTTCGCCATGTCGCCACGCCCACTTGCTCCACCCAAAACGAACAGTGCTGGAAAGCTTGTTACACCAACATGTCTTTAGTCACTGGACACAATGTCACGCTGATTAGGTAACACGGGTCCGATATGGACCTTTCAAAGTAAAACTTTACACTTCCTGTTGTCAGGGGGCGTGGCTTAAGTGATGTCATGATTTGACCATACAGTTTTGCAGGGGACCGGATGTGGGTCAATAACTGAAGGTTTGATGTATTAGACTCTTTTCGTGTAAGAGCTGTAAGCGTTTCGTTTTTCATGGCGAGATGTCCAAATTTGACGTCTGGCCCCGCCCCTTCAGCATTCATGAAAACGCACAATTTTGATATTGTTTGTTCCCCCGTGCCTTATGAAGAAACTGGCCAAGTTTGAACCAAATCAAGCGAAATCCCTAGGAGGAGTTCGTTCAAATGCGGAGGCTGTAAACGGCCAAAAAGGTGTAAAAATTTGGTCATCATTCCAAAATGGCCGCCTTACCATTTATCGTACAACGTTGGTGCCAGAGGGTTTTCTGTGCATCTTGGTGAGTTGGACAAGTGTACCAAATTTCACGATTCTACGTCAAACTAAGTCAATGCGGAGGGTATTTTGAAATTTTCTAGGGGGCGCTCTTGAGCCGTTTCTGTGGCGATTTTTGCCACGCCCCCAAAATATGTAATTTTTCACCAGTCCTGACGAGTCCGCCAAATTTGGTGAGTTTTCATATATGATAAAGCCCCCAAAAAGCCACTTAAAGAGGGACTAGAATAAAAATAATAATAATTAAAGCTGCAAGCAGCATTGAGGCCCTCGCAGCTTAGCGCCGCTCGGACCTTATTGAGGCGACCGCGCGAGCTCCAGCTCGTCCGCTCGGTCGCCATTTCGAAGTCTCTCGTGTCTACTCCGCACCAGGGGTGCACACGCACAATAAATCTGGTTCAGATCAGATGATGTCTCACTGAGATATAACAGTTTGAATAATCTAGGGGGCGCTATGGAGTTATATGTTAAATCACAAAATCAATGTGTCCACAAGGGCTCACTGATGATGCACAATAAATCTGGTTCAGATCGGATGATGTATCACTGAGATATAACTATAGAAATAATGTAGGGGGCGCACTTGAGTCAAATGTTAGCCCACCTTATCAATGTGTCCACAAGGACTCACTGATGATGCACAATAAATCTGGTTCAGATCGGATGATGTCTCACTGAGATATAACAGTTTGAATAATCTAGGGGGCGCTCTGGAGTCACATGTTAAACCACAATATCAATGTGTCCACAAGGTCTCACTGATGATACACGATAAATCTGGTTCAGATCGGATGATGTCTCACTGAGATATAACAGTTTGAATAATCTAGGGGGCGCTATGGAGTTATATGTTAAACCACAATATCAATGTGTCCACAAGGGCTCACTGATTATTCACAATAAATTTGGTTCAGATCGGATGATGTATCACTGAGATATAACTATAGAAATAATGTAGGGGGCGCACTTGAGTCAAATTTAGCCCACCTTGTCAATGTGTCCACAAGGGCTCATTGATGATACACAATAAATCTGGTTCAGATCAGATGATGTCTCACTGAGATATAACAGTTTGAGTAATCTAGGGGGCGCTCTGGAGTCATATGTTAAACCACAATATCAATGTGTCCACAATGTCTCACTGATGATACACAATAAATCTGGTTCAGATCGGATGATGTATCACTGAGATATAACAGTTTGAATAATCTAGGGGGCGCTCTGGAGTCATATGTTAGCCCACCATATCAATGTGTCCACAAGGGCTCACTGATGATGCACAATAAATCTGGTTCAGATCGGATGATGTATCACTGAGATATAACTATAGAAATAATGTAGGGGGCGCACTTGAGTCAAATGTTAGCCCACCATATCAATGTGTCCACAAGGGCTCACTGATGATGCACAATAAATCTGGTTCAGATCGGATGATGTATCACTGAGATATAACTGTAGTAATAATATAGGGGGCGCTATGGAGTAAAAATTTACATACCATTATCAATGTGTGTCGAAGTGTTCACTGATAAAGCACAATAAATCTCGTGCAGATCGGATAATGTATCACTAAGATATAACTGTAGTAATAATACAGGGGGCGCTATGGAGTAAAAATTTACATATCATTATGAATGTGTGTAGAAGTGTTCACTGATGAATCATAATAAATCTCGTGCAGATCGGATAATGTATCACTAAGATATAACTGTAGTAATAATATAGGGGGCGCTATGGAGTAAAAA
>JBBPBX010039960.1:0-29620 GCA_038048925.1 Garcialebias charrua | reverse complement strand
GGTCAGATATGTGGATAGGCTGGTTTCAGAAAAGGGGGTCCAAATCGATCCAAAGAACTATGAAGCTGTCAAGTCTCTCAGTCAGAAGACGCCAACGAACGTGGGTGAGTTAAGAAAACTGCTTGGGTTTTTAAGTTATTATAGGGCCTACATTCAAGATTTTTCCAGGATTGCTAAACCTTTGTACAGCCTCCTACAAGTCAAAGGGAGTCCTGAAAACACTCAGACCAAGTCCAAGAAAACCCGAAGTGCTCAGCTGCCCTCAAGGGCTCCTATCAGCTGGACAGGTGAGCACGACCACATCCTGAGGCAGCTCATTGACACTCTGTCCGACCCACCTGTGCTTGCCTACCCCGACTTCGAACTGCCCTTTGTTTTACATACTGACGCATGTGAGAAAGGGCTCGGGGCTGTGTTGTATCAGAGGCAGGGGGGAAAATTAAAAATCATAGCGTATGGCTCAAGAACTCTGACCCCAGCTGAAAAAAACTATTGTTTACATTCCGGTAAGCTAGAGTTCCTAGCTCTTAAATGGGCCATTTGTGAGAAGTTCAGGGATTATTTATTTTATGCCCCAGAGTTCACAGTGTATACCGACAATAATCCCTTGACATATGTAATGAGCACTGCAAAGTTAAATGCGACAGGACATAGGTGGGTAGGAGAGCTTGCAGATTTCCGGTTTAACATCAAGTACCGACCTGGTAGAGTTAATGTGGACGCTGACACTTTGTCACGCCTTCCGCTGGACATTGACAGTTATGTTGGAGAATGTACAGAGGAGCTTAGCCGAGACATTGTTTGTGCAACATGGGAAGGGAGTGAGGTAGCAAAGAAGAGTGATGTTGCCTATGTAGCTGCCTTAAACCTGGCTCAAGACATTGGGTCGGACACTAGGCCAGACGCACCAGCCTTACCTAGCATTAGCCATGAAGAGCTAGTGAGAGCACAAAGACAAGACACGACAATTAAAGAACTCCTCAGGTTAAAAGAGACCAAACCCACACTAACTGACAGAGACAGACAAAATGCAGATGGGTTAGTGCGGAGGTTAATGCGTGAGTGGGGGAAACTTAAGATGGAGAATGAGCTACTTTACAGAGAAGCTGGGGGTAGAAAACAGCTTGTACTGCCTGCAGAGTACAGGCCCTTGGTGCTGAAACTCCTTCATAAGGACATGGGTCACCTCGGTGCTGAAAGAGTTATCAACCTGGCCCGAGATCGCTTCTACTGGCCCTTTATGAAGAAGGACATTGAAGCTTATGTGACGAGACAATGTCCCTGTATAAAACAAAAGAAACCCACCACACACGTCAGGGCACCCATGGGGAGCATCAGTTCCAGTGCACCCATGGAGCTAGTATCCATTGACTTTATGCATCTAGAAAAGAGCAGAGGTGGTTACGAATACATCCTTGTTGCAGTTGACCACTTTACACGGTTCGCTCAGGCGTGGCCGACCAGAAACAAGTCAGCCAAAACTGCTGCGGAGAAACTATACAACGATTTTATTCCTCGTTTTGGGTACCCTGCTAGACTACATCACGACCAGGGCCGTGAATTTGAAAACTCACTGTTTAGGGGACTACAGCAGCTGTCAGGTGTCAGTCACTCACGTACAACACCATACCACCCACAGGGAAATCCTGCAGAGAGATTTAATCGCACCCTACTACAAATGCTGAGAACTCTTGAGGAGGCAGAAAAGGATAACTGGAAAGACTTTCTGCCCCAAGTTGTCCATGCATATAATTGCACAAAACATGAGGCCACAGGGTTTGCCCCACATTTCTTAATGTTTGGACAGCATCCCCGCTTGCCCGTGGACCTCATGTTTGGACTCAACACAGAGGAGGACAGTGAAACACCATATGGATATGTTCAAGAGTGGGCAAGGAGGATGAAAGAGGCTTATCGTATTGCTAACAACAACAGCCAGCAATCGAGCGCTCGTGGAAAGAAACACTATGACCAACATGTGAGAGGAGTTGTCTTGGAGCCTGGTGATCGAGTGTTAGTTCGCAACCTGAGAGAAAAGGGCGGACTTGGAAAGCTTAGGTCATATTGGGAGCAGACTGTGTACATTGTCAAGGAACAGATCAATGACAGTCCCATCTACAAAGTATGTCCTGAGAACAATGCCCAGAATACCAGGCTCCTCCACAGAAATCTGTTGCACCTGGTGAATGACTTACCTTTAACTGTTGATCACAGAAAAGATAAAGCATGATAGGTATCAGGAGCAGAGTCAGAGGCCACAGTGTCACTCCAAGCCAAAGTAATCGAGACAGCGACTCATCAGATTCTGAGAGTGACTCCAGGATACGTTATTGGCTCAGAGTACCTTTGTCAACAAGACTACAGGAACCAGCCACCCAAACTCATCCAGTGTCAAGCCAAGTTTTCACACCCGTGGACCAACAGAGGGACTCTCAACTGAACACTGTAGATGAAAAATTTCAGTATCCAGCTGAAAATTAACTGGTCCAAAACGGTTAAATGGACGATGCACAAAGAGAACAAGAACTGGGAAGAGACACTGAACAGGTTGAACCTGAAATTGAGCAAGAGGAGCGAGTACCAACTCAGGAGGAATTTCTCAGGAGGTCTACACGAGCAAGGAGACCACCTCAGACATTCACCTACAACACTATGGGTCAGCCCTCCTATCAACCACAAGGGGTCATAGGTCATGTTGGACTGTGTGGGTTACAAGCTTCACCATTATGGGTAATGCAACCTGTACAAGAGCAATTTTATGCTCAACAGACTGTGCCTTATGCAACGACAATGCCTTTTGCAGTGCCTTATAATTTTGTATACTGAGATGTGTACACTGAAGGGGAAAGGTTCTTTTGAGTGAGGTTCCTGTGATAAGAACAAAGTGGTTAATATTTTGTGAAATGTTATCACTGGCTTTGAAGTGTCGGGAGCCACCTTTTAAGTTGGGGAGCGTGCGGTGCACCTAAAAATGTCACCACAATATTTGGTTTTCTTATGAATGTAAAGTATTTCCATGTGCAGTTGATCCTATTTTCAAATATATGTTATATTTTGTGTGCGATTCGGCAAGTTAATATGCCTGCATTTTTATAGTGCTTTCCTGAGGAGCGGTGATGACGAAGCGGAACCTTTGTTTTGGGGGGGTGCGTTGCTCCCAGGTTGGTTTCGGGGACGGACTTCCGGTTGGCTTCACACGCTTTCTGGATTTAAACGGCGAAACAATGGTCGTCATCCCTGACTCCTAATTTTATTATTCTTCAGGTCAGTACATGGTGAAAACACATCACAACTACGATGTAAGATGTTTACCTCTTATGTGACCAGCACATATCACTGTGTGGCGGTTTCTGTTTACCATTTTGCCAGTAGTCACAAGTTTAAACAGTCACATTAAATTTGGCAGTATGTCAGCCTGCGCTGGGAAGGTCTCGCGAGGGAAAGTGAATAGAAGGATGTGATATCTTACTAACTCCGGGTTTTGAGTTTCACTTTGTTTTGTTTGAATGATTCAGACCGTGTGTGGGAACTGAGGTTAAAGGTGGAACAAGGCTAACTTAGATTCTGCATTTGTTTTGTAAGTCTTGTCATTTTATTTTTGATCGGTGTTCAGTTAAAGTCAGTGTATATTTTAATGCTTGTATCAGTAAATATACAGCTAAGTGCAGTAGAGCTCTAAAAAACAGTTGATTTATCCTGTTTGACACATCTTCATCTAAGTGAAGGGAGAAAATGTGAAAAAGTTAATTACCGTAACACTGGTAAAAGAAGGAACCCAGGTTTGTAAAACATTAATACCGTACAGGTACACTGTAAAACATTTGTTTGTTAACAAATCCTGTAAATAAACACGCTTTCTGGATTTAAACGGCAAAACAATGGTCGTCATCCCTGACTCCTAATTTTATTATTCTTCAGATGGTGTGTCATCACTGTTGCAACAGTCCTGACACTCGGGACCTGTAACAGTGATGTCAACTCTACTAGACATTATTCTACTGCACATAAATAAAACCTAGATGTAGTGATTGTTCTTTGGCAACTTACCAGTTTAGTGTTTTATTGACATGTACAAAATATAAAAACATGCATGTTGCTGTATGGTTCCTCCTCCAGGAGGAGACTGATCAGAGTAAAAGCTATAATTATAAATAAAAAAAACAGTTGAAACTCAATACAATATGAGAACGGTGGGTGATTTTATGTCTTTTAATGAAAATGATTTGGCTACAGAATAAATACCAGATCAAAAACACTCTTCAAACACGCCACAGTACAGAGAGTGCACTTTTGAGGGTTTCAAATGATGTATTCCTTTTAACAGATTCCGGAAAGTTTGTTGTTTTATTGCTTTTAGATTTGTCTGCTTTTGACACTGTTGACCACAGGATTTTAATCTCTTGTCTTGAGCACTGCGTGGGCATCAGGGGTGTCGCTCTCAATTGGTTTAGGTCCTATTTAATAATAGGTGTTTTTGGGTAAAAATGGACAATTTTATATCTTCCACAGCTCCTCTTCCACACAGCGTACCCCAGGGATCCATCCTTGGCCCTCTTTTATTTGCTCTTTATTTACTCCCCCTCGGCTCAATTTTTAGGAAACATGGCATATCTTTTCATTTCTATGCTGATGATTGCCATCCCCTGGCACAAATAGATAAGGCTAGTCAGAGAATGCTATATATGTATCTGCAGTAGTATAGATAAAAGTAGTGTAAATGTAAACAGTAGTAATAAATGTAAAGCAGTAGTAGTAAATGTAAACCGTATTAATAAATGTAAACAGTGAATGTAAACAGTAGTATGACTATAGGCAGTAATGTAATACAAACATTAGTGCAAATATGAGAAGTAGTGCAAACTGAATGAGCACATGACCGAGAGTTTAGTGAATAACCCGTTTGATGACACAGAGTCCAGTGTTAAAAACTTTGTGTTGAGTGGTAATGTGTGAGAAAGTTTTTTGTGTTAAGGCAGTTCAAATGGGAGGGGAGGCAGAGCAGGCAGAGTGTTTAGCATTCTGACTGCCTGATGAACAGAGCTGTCTCTCAGTCTGCTGGTTTGAGCCTGGAGACTCCTCAGTCTCCTCCCTGATGGCAGCAGTCTAAAGCGGCTGTGTAGTGGGTGTGTGGGATCACCTGCCATGCAGTGGGCTTTCCGAGTGAGGCGTTTGCTGTGTAAGTCCTGCAGTGAGGGCAAGGAGGTGCCGACGATCTTCTCAGCTGCTTTCACGATGCGCTGGAGGCTCTTGCGGCATGATGCAGTGCATGCACCAAACCACACCGTGATGCAGCTGGTCAGGACACTTTCTATGGCACCCCTGTAGAAGGTGCACATGATGGGGGTTGAAGCTCCAGCCCTTTTCAGCTTGCGGAGAAAGTAGAGGCGCTGGTGAGCCTTCTTGGCCAGTGCTGCAGTGTTCCTGCTCCAGGACAGGTCCTTTGAGACGTGCACTCCCAGGAACTTGGTGCTGTCCACTCTCTCCACTGCGGTGCTGTTGATGGTCAGAGGGGCATGTTGTGCATCCCTCTTCCTGAAGTCCACGACAATCTCCTTTGTCTTCTCCACGTTGAGAGTGAGATTGTTGTGTCCGCACCACAAGGCCAAGCGGCTCACCTCGTTCCTGTAGTCCGTCTCATCGTTGTTGCTGATGAGACCTACCACTGTTGTGTCGTCCGCAAACTTGATGAAGTGGTTGGAGCTGTACGATGGTGTGCAGTCGTGTGTTAGCAGGGTGAATAGAAGGGGGCTCAGCACACATCCTTGTGGGGCCCCTGTGTTCAATGTGATGGTGCTAGATGTGTTACTTCCGATCCGTACTGTCTGTGGTCTCCCGGTCAGGAAGTCTAGCAGCCAGTTACACATTGAGGTGTTCAGCCCCAGACTGTCCAGTTTATGGATGAGCTGTTGGGGGATGATGGTGTTGAATGCCGAGCTGAAGTCGATGAACAGCATTCTAACATAAGAGTCCTTCGTGTCCAGATGTGTGAGAGCTGTGTGGAGGGCAGAGGAGATGGCATCGTCGGTTGAGCGATTAGGTCGGTATGCAAATTGGAAGGGATCCAGGGAGGCAGGGAGGACAGATGTGATGCTTTTCATGACTAGCCGTTCAAAGCACTTCATCAGGATGGGGGTGAGTGCTACTGGGCGATAGTCATTGAGGCATGCGGGCGTTGCCTTCTTTGGGACAGGGATGATGGTGGTGGCTTTGAAACAGGTGGGGACGATGGCCTGGCTCAGTGAGATGTTAAAGATGTCCGTGAAGACCGCTGCGAGTTCCCCTGCACAGTCCTTCAGCACACGACCAGGTATGTTGTCAGGACCAGAGGCCTTCCGGGCATTAATCTTGATAAATGATCGCCTTACGCTGTCTGAGGACAGCGCCAGCACCTGGCCATCAGGAGAGGGGGGGAGTTTATGTGCAGGTGTGCTGTTACTTGCCTCAAACCGAGCAAAGAACTCATTCAGTTCATTCAGCGTAGAGGTTGAGCTGTCACAGGTCTGGGGGGGGGGGGTTGTAGTTTGTGATGGTCTGTATTCCCTGCCACAGACTGCGTGTATCCTTGCTGTCCTTGAAACGGTGAGCTATTTTCCTGGAATACTGCTCCTTGGCCTCTCTGATGCCCTGATCCAGGTTCTTTCTGGCTGCCTTCAGGCCCACCTGATCTCTCGCTTTGAAGGCAGCATTCCTGGCTTTCAGGAGTCTGTGAACCTCAGCTGTCAGCCATGGCTTCTGATTAGCCCGAACAGTGATGGTTTTGAGGTTGGTAACATCATCAATGCACTTGGTGATGTATGAACATACAGTGTCTGAGTACTCCTGGAGACATGTGTTGTTGTTTGTGGTAGCAGCTTCTTTGAACATACCCCAATCTGTGGTGTCAAAACAGTCCTGGAGTGCCTCTGAAGACCCCTCTGGCCACACTCGTATCTGCTTGCGGACTGGTTTTGTGACTTTCACCAGCGGCCTGTATGCTGGCTTTAGCATAACACAGATATGGTCAGAAGCACCAATGTGGGGGAGGGGGAGGGCTCTGTAGGCATTTTTCATGGTGGTGTAAACTTGGTCCAGTGTGTTGTTTCCTCTTGTTGCAAAGTTTATGTTTTTGTATGTTTTTGGAAATACACTCTTTAAATCTGCATGGTTGAAATCACCAGCCGTGATGAGAAAAGCATCAGGATGGGCTGTTTGTTGCTCACTGATGTGCAGATATAGTTCATTCAAAGCCTCACTTCTAACTTTGCTGTTAGAGCTTGGAGGAATATATACAGCAACAATCATAACAGCTGTAAACTCCCTCGGTAAATAGAACGGTCTGCATTTAATAGTCATGAACTCCACTAAAGGTGAGCAGTGTTTGTAGACCACAGCAGCATCCAGGCACCATGCTTTGTTGATGTAAACACAGAGCCCCCCTCCCCATCTCTTACCTCCCTCGAGGGTTCGGTCCGCTCTGTAGCATGTTAGCTGCTCCAGCTGAACAGCATGGTCCGGAACGTTGTTGTTGAGCCACGTTTCCGTGAATACAAACACACAGCAGTCTCTCACAGTCTTTTGTGTCGTTCGTAGCAGGCGTATATAATCCAGTTTATTGTCCAAGGAGCGCACGTTAGCCAAAACCATGGATGGGATCGCCGGTTTGTGTGGGCTAGCTGCTAGCCTAGCTCTGACACCTCCGCGTTTACCCCGCTTCTGTTTTCTGTCACGCCGCTTGTGGCGCTTCCACGGCGGGCGCGAAGAAGGGAGGCTCAGGGCTGGCTTCCGCTTCCTGTCCAGCCGCTTGTGGCGCTTCCACGGCGGGCGCGATGAAAGGAGGCTCGGGGCTGGCTTCCAAAGCAGGCCGCAGTCACGAAGCTCATGTAGCTTCTCTTCCAGCTCACGTAGTTTCTCCTGGAGTTCACTGTTTATTCCCAAATGAGCGGTTTTTCCGACATCAAGCAGGAACTCACGGCTATACTTGCGTTCTTGAACACGTAAACATGACGAAGACGTGCCGGCACATTGCGGCATACAGGACAAAGAAGACGAAAACACCGTGTTGTCGGGAGAGAGAGAAGCCGCAGCCTTTGCACGCGCCGCCATCTTGAATCGGTCTTCACCGGCTCCTTGTGCACTACAGAATTCATTTTAAACTTTTGCTATTTGTTTTTAAATGCCTGAACAACCTTGCCCCACCATATCTGTCTGAGCTGCTTCAGCCCTACTGCCCTCCCTGATCTCTAAGATCAGCTAATCAGTTGCTGCTGAGACAGTCCCTAAAACTAGGCTGAAGCTCAGAGGTGACAGAGCATTTGCTGTCGTTGCTCCCAGGCTGTGGAACAACTTACCCGTGAGTGTCAGACTCTCCTCTCATCCCGTCTTTAAATCTCTTTTAAAAACACACTTTTATGCCTTGGCTTTTAACACGTGATCTTATCTTTTATGGCATTTTAAAGGGATTGTGACATGATGTTGGAAATTTGCATATTTGTCACAACATATATATTTATATATCTTATATCATTCAGCTCTGTTCGTTTTTGCAAAATAAATTATAAATATATTAAAATTTCATTCCAATTTATGGTAATTTTTTCTCTGGGACACGCCCCTAGAAATCTGTGAATTTATGCAAAACTTCATGTGACGTACACGTGGGCACTGGGCATAAGGCGGAGCCTGCCTTGCCCGTTTGTTTGGTGTGTTAACTGCTTTCCATACAGATTCATTTCCTGAAAGATCGCCTCTTTTATCAGAGTCAGAGTCAGAGAGTCTTTATTGTCATTTGCACCGCATGTGGTACATGTGATGAAAACGAGATTATGTACACGGGGTCCCAGTTACATCCAACAACAAATGCAAGAGAAAAACAGTAATAACATCTAGAATTAACTAAGAAAAACATCAACTAGTAATACACTAAGCCTAATATAGTGGGAATAAACAGCAGCACGAACATGAGTTTGTATGAGCAGATGGTCACAGTATGAGCATATTCATGAGTCTAACAGCCTCAGGGTAGAAGCTGTTCCTCAGTCTAGTGGTTCTACACTTGATGCTCCTCAACCTCCGTCCTGAGGGGAGTGGGGCAAAGAGTGAGTGTGCTGGATGAGTGAGGTCTTTCATGATGCAGGTGGCTCTTTTCCTGCATCTGGAGGTGTAAATGTCTGTGATGGTGGGGAGACTGACTCCAACAGACTTCTGTGCAGCCTTCACCACTCTCTGTAGAGCTTTCCTCTCTTCAACTGTGCAGCCTCCATGCCACACGTTGATGCTGGAGCAGTGCTTTAAGTGGAAAAAAATAAGTGCCGGTACCCTCCCTTATCTCTTCAGACAGGCTTTTGGTTAATTTTGTACATTGATTTTAGAGTTTGTTATGTTTTACCTTTTTGTATAGTACTTCTGTGATTTTAAGATTTTATTTTTCCTTTTGTAAAGCACTACAGTATGTGACTCTCATGTCTGTGAAATGTGCTATATAAATAAAACATACTTACTAAAAGTAAAAACTCATTTCTTAAATATGCTGGTGAAGATGTTTTGCCAGAAATTTTGAATAAAGTAGAAGCCATTTCCTGCATTCTGGTGTATTTTAACAAGTTGTTAAACATCTATGTTTACCTACATGTAAACACTTGATTCAATAACTATTTTAGAGACATCTAACAAAATAAAGTCAGGTCCTGTGGACAGATTAAAAAATTGTTTAAATTATTATTGATCATGAATCAGGATATTTTAGAGACACCTCATTCAACTAGATCATATAGACATCATCCTGTTTTTAAACTCACTCCTGTGGCTATAATTAAATTAATGTGACACTTTATCACAGTGGCTTTAGGGGTGCAATTGACTTTTATTTTGTTAATTTTTATTTAGTTTTATTTGTAACACAACATGCCATTTTACTAAACAATGGTGACACTCAACTGCATGTATAAAAATATTAACTTTACCCAATGAACAGGTGACATTTTAATAACCACCAACAGTGAATTTAGGAGGGGTTTTTACTGTTTCTGATTTAGTGATAGATGTGGTTTAATGTAGAGACTTGCCTGCAGCTGTTCCTTCATACACACCGTGGTGAAGTTAGTTTATGACTCTGTCATGTTTTCATCAGCTGGGTTCTCTCGTATCGTCAAGAAACACTGCCTGTTCTACTTCCGCCTCCCTCGCGCTCTGTCGCGTTGCAGAGTTTGTTTGTTTTTTAACAGATTTCGCTGTTGTCTCCTCCCCCCGTCTGTCCTGAGGTTGTGATTGGCCAAATGACGCGCTCCACCAAAGATGTTTTATTGTCGAGAAGATGCATTGCTCTGTCTTGAAATCCAGTCAGGGGGAAATTATGCCGTCTGCCATGGGTCTTTCAAGTGAAGAAGACGAAAATAAGTTCCGGAACGCACCTTACTCTTAAAAAAAGTCCCGGTACTCTCAGGGTTAAATTTTAGAAGTGGTGGAACTGGGTTCCGGTGAGTTCCGGCCCACTTAAAGCACTGTGCTGGAGCACAGGACGCTCTCCACTGCACACCTGTAGAACGAGGTGAGAACTGGGCTGCTCAGACCAGCACGTCTCAGCCGTCTGAGGAAGTAGAGTCTCTGATGACCTTTCTTGATCAGGCTGGTGGTGTTGTTGCTCCAGCTGAGGTTATCATTCATGTGTACACCCAAGTATTTGTAGCTGGAGACCACTTCCACTGCAGACCCACCTATTTTCAGTGGGGCATGGGTGTGTTTGTTCCTTCTGAAGTCCACAATCATCTCCTTTGTCTTCTTCACATTCATGTGAAGATTATTCTCTTTGCACCAGCTCTCCAGATGTTCCACCTCCTGTCTGTAGCTGGACTCATCATTGTTTGTGATGCATCCCACCACCGCTGTATCATCTGCAAACTTAACAATATGACAGCCTGGAAGTGTGGCTGTACAATCATATGTGAGCAGAGTGAACAGAAGGGGGCTCAGCACACATCCCTGAGGAGAGCCAGTGCTGAGGGTTATGGTGGAGGAGGAGAAGTTGTGGATCTTCACGGACTGTGGTCTGTCTGTTAAGAAGTCTAGTACCCAGTTACAAATAGAGGGGCTTAGTCCAAGTGTAGATAGTTTGTCTATCAGAGTTTGGGGGATCATGGTGTTGAAGGCAGATGTGAAGTCCACAAAGAGCAGACGCACGTATGAGTCTTTCTGATCCAGGTGGGTGAGAGCAGTGTGGACCACGGAAGAAATGGCGTCCTCTGTTGATCGGTTCTCACGGTATGCGTATTGATGAGGGTCCTCATTGATGTTGACGGTTGCCTTGATGTGGGACATGACCAGTTTCTCAAAACATTTAGCGACTATCGGGGTGAGGGCCACCGGTCTATAGTCATTCAGACCAGTCACTGTGGAGCTCTTTGGGACTGGGATGATGGTCGCGGTCTTCAGGCAGGTGGGAACTGACTCCAGTGCAAGTGAGGTGGTGAAGATGTCAGCCAGCACCTCACAGAGCTGGTCCGCACATTCCTTCAGAACTTTCCCTGGGATGTTGTCTGGTCCGGTTGCTTTATGAGGATTAATCTTTCTGAGACTGCCTCTCACTTCTGCTGCGGTCACCCTGAGATGCTCTTCATCTGGTGATGAGGTGAGTCTGGTGCTAGCTGGTCTGTTTGGATCATCAAAACGTGCATAAAACTTATTGAGGGCATCAGGCAGAGATGGGTCCCTGGGGCATTGTTTGTTCTTGCCTTTGTAATCTGTTATGCATTTAATACCCTTCCACATGCTCCGTGGGTCTTGTGAGGTGAACTGTCCCTCTATCCTCTGTGCATACGTGGCCTTGGCCTTCTTAATGCCATCCTTCAGTTCATTCCTGCTCTTTCTCAGCTCCTCTTTATCTCCTGACTTGAATGCAGTGTCCCTGGCTGCTAGCAAGGCGTGAACTTCTTTATTTAACCAGGGTTTCCGGTTCGGGTAGGATTTCACATATTTTTTTATGGATACATTTTCAGAGCATGTACTGATGTAGCCCAGGACTGAGGAAGCGTACAGTTCCATGTCCACTGAACTTCCATTCGTAGCTGCTTCTCTTATTTGTGTATTTGTGTAACTTCAAAAATGCCGTCAATTTGTAGCGCATTTGGGTGTTCTAATATCAGCAGTGAACAAGTGAGCCTTCACAAATTTCCAAAAGATGAGAAACTTTGCCTAGAATGGAAGTACAGAGAACTTGGGACCGGTGGGTTCCTACTGAGAGTCCTATTTCTGCAGCGACCATCTTACTGCCGATCAGGTAACATCTGTAATTTCTTTTTATTCATGGAGGGTTTATTAATGAGAGTTTTGGATGATTTACAGTCTTAAAATGATATATTTCAGACGCAACCGGTGTTCTGTCAGCCGATTGCTGCTAACATTCATTAGCCTAGATGCCCGAGTCAACACGTAGCGCTATTTATGTATTTTTAAATTATGTCTGCGCAATCAGGTAACATCTGTAGTTTGTTTTTATTCGGGGAGAGTCTATTAATGAGAGTTTTTGATGATTTACAGTCTTAAAATATATATTTCAGACGTGACCGGTGTTCTGTCAGCCAATAGCTGCTAACATTCATTAGCCTAGATGCCCGAGTCAACACGTAGCTATTTATGTATTTTTAAATTATGTCTGCGCGATCAGGTAACATCTGTAATTTCTTTTTATTCAGGGAGGGTTTATTAATGAGAGTTTTGGATGATTTACTGTCTTCAAATGATATATCTCAGACGCGATGGACATGCTCCGCCATTATTATTTACATGCGCGTTGAGCAGCGGCTCCCCACGGGTACGTCACATGACGTTTTTGCGGAAGTGCGCGGAATTTTAGGGGCGTGTCCCAGAGAAATAACTACCATAACTTGGAATGAAATTTTAATATATTTACAATTTATTTTGATAAAACGAACAGAGATGAATGATATAAGATATATATGTTGTGACAAATATGCAAATTTCCAACATCATGTCACAATCCCTTTAACACACCTGCAGTATACGGAAGAGCATTGCATTCACCAAATAATTTTTTTTTTTGACTCAGGATCTCATAATTATGAGATCAGGATCTCATAATTATGATACTATCTCATAATTATGACATCTTATCTCATAATTATGAGATACTATCTCATAATTATGACATCTTATCTCATAAGACCCCACTCACCCAGCACACTCACTCTTTGCCCCACTCCCCTCAGGACGGAGGTTGAGGAGCATCAAATGTAGAACCACTAGACTGAGGAACAGCTTCTACCCTGAGGCTGTTAGACTCATGAATAAATAATCAATACGAATAAACACTGCAAAATATCACATCATGCTGATGCTGATCTGTTTTCATGTTGCTGTGTTCATCTGTGACCATCTGCTCATACAGACTCGTGTTCGTGCTGCTGTTTATAATGATGTTTTTCTATTACATTAGGGCTTAGTGTATTACTAGTTGATGTTTTTTCTTAGTTAATCCTAGATGTTATTACTGTTTTTCTCTTGCATTTGTTGTTGGATGTAACTGGGACCCTGTGTACATAATCTCGTTTTCATCACATGTACCACATGCGGTGCAAATGACAATAAAGACTCTCTGACTCTGACTCATAATTATGAGATCCTGAGTAAAAAAAAAAATATTTGGTGAATGCAATGCTCTTTCGTACTTACCAGTAGGGACAGCAACATAAATCTTCTCAATCCGACAATATCCTAGCAGTAACATTATACATACTTAACCAGCTGCTTCACTTCATTAAGTAGTGTGAATAACTCCTTTACTAGTAATAGCAATAACAATAATAATCACATCACCAAAAAACTGCATCATGTTCAGCTAACTTTATCAGCAGAAAATTATAACTCTCAACCTGTTACCGGTACTTTACCTTTAAAGTGTGTGTGACATGATTTTTTTTACTATGCATAGAATTGCTCAAAATATATCTTTTATTATTCAACTATGTTTGTTTTTGTAAACAAAATGATACATCAATTTAATTTTGCTTTACAAGTGATTTTGAACTTCAAGCCGTGTTCATTCACGGGAAATCCGATTAAACACGAATGCACCATCTGTGCCGTAAAATCGGGCAGAGCCCTGTGCTTGTCAGTGCGCGTGTGTGAGCTGCTCGACCTGAAGGTAAGTCTGATACAGCTGCAGACATAAATTAGATCCTGCTGTTTCTTGTTCCATCACCCAAACTATTTTCTGCTTCCCAAACTGAAGACAAATAACTCAAATCTTCACATAGATTACTAAATTTGTCGGGTTTTAAATTGTCCGCTAATAAAGAGACCAGAGCCCTCTGCCTGATTTTACGTCACAGATGGTGCATTCGCGTGTAATCGGAATTCCCGTGAATAAACACGGTGCTAAGTTTAAAATCACTTTTAAAGCAAAATTAAATTGATTTATCATTTTGTTTGCAAAAACGAACATAGTTGAATGATAAAAGATATATATTTTGAGCATTTTTATGCATAGTACAAAAACATGTCACACACACTTTAAAGACCGTGTAAAGTGAATTTCAACATTTTCTTCAATAAACATTATAAATGTCATAATTGTAATCTTGTAAATGAGTAAAAAGTCTCAAAATTGTAGCTCAATTAATTTTGGAGTTATAGAGCAAACTGTGTATAAACATATTTCTGTTTCAGGATTTTTTAGGCGTGTTTTAAATGTGACCGCGTTTCGTCACGCGGTCCTCATTAGTATAGCCCCACCCCCTGCAGCTCCAGCCGTATAAATTCGCCTCGGTGGAGCCGTTCACTCGCGAATCGCAGATAGCATCAGATAGCAATAGCATAGATATTTTGTTCATTGTTAGCTAGCTAATCAATTATGCCTCGTTCGTGCATCTTCCCTGGATGTCGCAATGGTCAGGGCACCCGTACAAATCATAACATGTTTTTATAGTGCGTGGTTTTATACTGAGTATATTTAATGCCTGGATAGGTCAATGGATAAAGCGCTTGCCTTCTGTCCCAGGCCAGTCACGTATAGGTGTAACGGACTGACATCAGGACGTGGGTTCAAGTCCCAGTCCTGGCAGAAATTTCTCAAGCAATCTCTCAAGTAAATTAAATGTAGCAATGGGATAATTGAGCAAATGTGCAAAATAGGTACAAAAGCATGTCAGAAATGCACCTGGAATAGGTGTGGTTAGCTGTACAAAATAAAACACTACAAAGGTAAAGTTTATCATATCAAACTTTAATTGGGTAACTGTTTTACAAAAATTGAAATGAAGTACAGAATTCTTCCATAAAAAATATAAAAACATTCAGGACTTTCCTGAAAATACATTCATGGTATAGATAAAATACCAAAAAGACTGTGACCTTGCTATATAACATGTTTTCTTTCTGTGAAATATTTACATGTGAACTTCCCAGATTTACAGTATTTTCAGTTTTTTAATTTACATAAATTCATTCATTCATTCAACCTTTATTTATACAGGCTAGCCTCGTTGAGTCACAGGGACTCATTTACAAGAGGGACCTGTCTCACTCACACCAAACAACCATCCACTCTCTCACTCACACCTAGGGTCAATTTAGAGTCACCAATCAGCCTAACATGCATGTTTTTTGGTCTGTGGGAGGAAACCGGAGTACCCGGAGGAAACCCACGCATGCACGGGGAGAACATGCAAACTCCACCCAGAAAGGCCCCCGGACCGGGATTTGAACCGGCAACCTTCTCGCTGAGAGGCAGCAGCTCTACCAGTTGTGCCACCGTGCTGCCAAATATATATAATATATATAATATATGAAGATATATTCGGTTTCCTCCCACAGACCAAAAAACATGCATGTTAGGCTGATTGGTGACTCTAAATTGACCCTAGGTGTGAGTGAGAGAGTGGATGGTTGTTTGGTGTGAGTGAGACAGGTCCCTCTTGTAAATGAGTCCCCGTGACTCAACGAGGCTAGCCTGTATAAATAAAGGTTGAATGAATGAATGAAAAGATATAGAATAATAATAATAAAATAACTAAATAAACATCTCAATAGAACTATATGAGGAAAATACCAAAAAGACTGTGACCTTGCTATAACATGTTTTCTTTCTGTGAAATATTTACATGTTAACTTCCCATATTTACAGTATATACAGATTTTTTATTTGCATAAATATATGAAGATATAGAATATTAATAATAAAATAACTAAATAAACATCTCAATAGAACTATGTGAGGTTTATTTTTTCCTCTCTGCCACCCATCTCTGTTTCTCTGCCTCATAAAAAGGAGATTTGGAGAACTCCTCCCAACTCATCTCCCTGACCATACCCAGTGACTGATAAATGGACAGAACCTTTTATGGACAATATATATATTTTCCTGCCACACCAGGGAACCCAGTATGGATGTCTGGGCTGTTTGGTCCCTGCTTCAGCTCCCTATGACAAAACCTGCAAACATGGCCTGTTGGCTGAGATTCTGTTCTTTTTCTCTTGTCATTTTTTTCCTCCACCCGTTTTTGTTTCCTGCAGTTCCCTTTGAAAGAAAGTTGTGGTAGAAAATTCCTCAAAGGACATGTTTGGATTGGAAAGTCCCTCAGCACCATAAGTGACATGAACCTTTTTTGAGCAGTAGAAGTAACGAACAGGTCCCTGCATGAAGAAAAAATGAATGGAGGAACCATCAGTCTCATAACGAGACTTTGGCTGTCCACAGGAAAGACAAGTCTTTGTCTTTTCTTCTGCTCGGGCTGTTGTTGCTGCTGCTTATTTAAAATGCCCTCCACAATTTTCTCTAACGAGTCCTGTGTAATAGGGATGGACAAAGCAGGTGCGTGTGGATTGAAGACAGGCGGCTCAATGGTGGTCACAGACACACTGGTTGACTGACTGGTTAAAGTGTGCCACAGTTCCTGGGTTTCCACAAGTTTTTCAGGGCTTGTATTTAATGAAGAGCTGGTGTTCAGGAGCTTTGACAAGTGCTTCACATCAGAGTCAGAGTCAGAGAGTCTTTATTGTCATTTGCACCGCATGTGGTACATGTGATGAAAACGAGATTATGTACACGGGGTCCCAGTTACATCCAACAACAAATGCAAGAGAAAAACAGTAATAACATCTAGAATTAACTAAGAAAAACATCAACTAGTAATACACTAAGCCCTAATGTAGTGGAAAAACATCATTATAAACAGCAGCACGAACATGAGTCTGTATGAGCAGATGGTCACAGATGAACACAGATGAACACAGCAACAAGAAAACAGATCAGCATCAGCATGATGTGATATTTTGCAGTGTTTATTTTTATTTTATTTTTATTTATTCATGAGTCTAACAGCCTCAGGGTAGAAGCTGTTCCTCAGTCTAGTGGTTCTACATTTGATGCTCCTCAACCTCCGTCCTGAGGGGAGTGGGGCAAAGAGTGAGTGTGCTGGGTGAGTGAGGTCTTTCATGATGCAGGTGGCTCTTTTCCTGCATCTGGAGGTGTAAATGTCTGTGATGGTGGGGAGACTGACTCCAACAGACTTCTGTGCAGCCTTCACCACTCTCTGTAGAGCTTTCCTCTCTGCAACTGTGCAGCCTCCATGCCACACGTTGATGCTGGAGCACAGGATGCTCTCCACTGCACACCTGTAGAACGAGGTGAGAACTGGGCTGCTCAGACCAGCACGTCTCAGCCGTCTGAGGAAGTAGAGTCTCTGATGACCTTTCTTGATCAGGCTGGTGGTGTTGTTGCTCCAGCTGAGAGGTGAGGACTGGGCTGCTCAGACCAGCTCATCTCAGCCTGAGGAAGTAGAGTCTCTGATGACCTTTCTTGATCAGGCTGGTGGTGTTGTTGCTCCAGCTGAGGTTATCATTCATGTGTACACCCAAGTATTTGTAGCTGGAGACCACTTCCACTGCAGATCCACCTATTTTCAGTGGGGCATGGGTGTGTTTGTTCCTTCTGAAGTCCACAATCATCTCCTTTGTCTTCTTCACATTCATGTGAAGATTATTCTCTTTGCACCAGCTCTCCAGGTGTTCCACCTCCTGTCTGTAGCTGGACTCATCATTGTTTGTGATGCATCCCACCACCGCTGTATCATCTGCAAACTTAACAATATGACAGCCTGGATGTGTGGCTGTACAATCATATGTGAGCAGAGTGAACAGAAGAGGGCTCAGCACACATCCTTGAGGAGAGCCAGTGCTGAGGGTTATGGTGGAGGAGGAGAAGTTGTGGATCTTCACGGACTGTGGTCTGTTTGTTAAGAAGTCTAGTACCCAGTTACAAATGGAGGGGCTTAGTCCAAGTGTAGATAGTTTGTCTATCAGAGTTTGGGGGATCATGGTGTTGAAGGCAGATGTGAAGTCCACAAAGAGCAGACGCACGTATGAGTCCTTCTGATCCAGGTGGGTGAGAGCAGTGTGGACCACGGAAGAGATGGCGTCCTCTGTTGATCGGTTCTCGCGGTATGCATATTGATGAGGGTCCTCGTTGATGTTGACGGTTGCCTTGATGTGGGACATGACCAGTTTCTCAAAACATTTAGCGACTATCGGGGTGAGGGCCACCGGTCTATAGTCATTCAGACCAGTCACTGTGGAGCTCTTTGGGACTGGGATGATGGTCGCGGTCTTCAGGCAGGTGGGAACTGACTCCAGTGCAAGTGAGGTGGTGAAGATGTCAGCCAGCACCTCACAGAGCTGGTCCGCACATTCCTTCAGAACTTTCCCTGGGATGTTGTCTGGTCCGGTTGCTTTATGAGGGTTGATCCTTCTGAGACTGCCTCTCACTTCTGCTGCGGTCACTCTGAGATGCTCTACATCTGGTGATGAGGTGAGTCTGGTGCTAGCTGGTCTGTTTGGATCTTCAAAACGTGCATAAAACTTATTGAGGGCATCAGGCAGAGATGGGTCCCTGGGACATAGTTTGTTCTTGCCTTTGTAATCTGTTATGCATTCACATACCGTGAGATGTGAAGCTTGGGTGTTTCTGCAGCAAGCCATCAATTGCCTCTTTCATAGGTGGTGTCCAGCGTGTGTGATCCAACACAAAGACACGTCCACCGGTCTTTACTGGTCCAGTGCGGGCACTCCTTGGTGAGGATCGCAGAGGCAGAGGATGTGAAGTCTCTGAAACACAATAAGGTAAGTACAATTCATCAGTATAAGTTTATAAATTTCCTAAATTTAATCCAGAAATGTAAATACATAGCACTGTGTTCGCTCACCTGTTGTAGAAACTTGTCCCAACTATCACCCGAGGCCGGGCCACACCAGCAGAAACCACCTGTGGATGAGGACATCCATGAAGACATGGAAGGTTGTAGTTGTTTTTCAGCCGGGACATGATTTCATTTTCAGGTTTCCAAATGAAAAATGGGTGAAGCTGAAAGAAGTTGGGCGAGGGGAGCTCAGCCACTGTGCCTATGAGCTCAGGCTGCGGAGGATGACGCCAGAGGGAAATTACATGTCCAAGATGACGTACAGGACGAGAGCCAGGCCACAGGCCGAGATCTTGCAGCTCTGTCTTCATCCACAGTTTCTGGTGCCGAGAACAGTTCCAGCTGTTAATGTCATGGTCAGGTTGAGGCAGAGGAACAGCAAAGGGCGGCTGAGCTGAGGGAACTATCATAAAAAATAAAAATACATGGAATTAGGGTTCCATAAAAAAAGACTGTTCCAAATATTAGCCACATTGTTTACAAAATATTTGACAAACAGCGTGGAAATGCTGTTAATAAAGCAAACTACTCAGTAAAAAAATTAATTATTTTTTGTATGCAGTCAGTTCTTACCATCTTCAGCACTGTCCTCAAAGGAAAGGTCTCTGTGCAGAGGTGGAAGCTGCACTTGTGCTGGAATCTGAAAAGGAGCGATATCTTTCAGTTATTTATTTATGGCTTCAGTATAATTTTAAGACAACAGATGAAGTAGCTGTGAAAATTATCCAGACATTGCTATTGATGCAACAAATAGATATTTAAGGGTGAGTTGAAACGAACCTTTAAACAACTCTGTATTCTTTGCACTCTCTTTTTCCTTCAGTAGAAATGACAGCGGTGATGGAAGGGCCACGGATGTCTGTTGTGATGGAAGGGCCACGGATGTCTGTTGTGATGGAAGGGCCACGGGTGTCTGTTGTGATGGAAGGGCCACGGGTGTCTGTTGTGATGGAAGGGCCACGGGTGTCTGTTGTGATGGAAGGGCCACGGATGTCTGTTGTGATGGAAGGGCCACGGATGTCTGTTGTGATGGAAGGGCCACGGATGTCTGTTGTGATGGAAGGGCCACGGATGTCTGTTGTGATGGAAGGGCCACGGATGTCTGTTGTGATGGAAGGGCCACGGATGTCTGTTGTGATGGAAGGGCCACGGATGTCTGTTGTGATGGAAGGGCCACGGATGTCTGTTGTGATGGAAGGGCCACGGGTGTCTGTTGTGATGGAAGGGCCACGGGTGTCTGTTGTGATGGAAGGGCCACGGATGTCTGTTGTGATGGAAGGGCCACGGATGTCTGTTGTGATGGAAGGGCCACGGATGTCTGTTGTGATGGAAGGGCCACGGATGTCTGTTGTGATGGAAGGGCCACGGATGTCTGTTGTGATGGAAGGGCCACGGATGTCTGTTGTGATGGAAGGGCCACGGATGTCTGTTGTGATGGAAGGGCCACGGATGTCTGTTGTGATGGAAGGGCCACGGGTGTCTGTTGTGATGGAAGGGCCACGGGTGTCTGTTGTGATGGAAGGGCCACGGATGTCTGTTGTGATGGAAGGGCCACGGATGTCTGTTGTGATGGAAGGGCCACGGATGTCTGTTGTGATGGAAGGGCCACGGATGTCTGTTGTGATGGAAGGGCCACGGATGTCTGTTGTGATGGAAGGGCCACGGATGTCTGTTGTGATGGAAGGGCCACGGATGTCTGTTGTGATGGAAGGGCCACGGATGTCTGTTGTGATGGAAGGGCCACGGATGTCTGTTGTGATGGAAGGGCCACGGGTGTCTGTTGTGATGGAAGGGCCACGGATGTCTGTTGTGATGGAAGGGCCACGGATGTCTGTTGTGATGGAAGGGCCACGGGTGTCTGTTGTGATGGAAGGGCCACGGATGTCTGTTGTGATGGAAGGGCCACGGATGTCTGTTGTGATGGAAGGGCCACGGGTGTCTGTTGTGATGGAAGGGCCACGGATGTCTGTTGTGATGGAAGGGCCACGGATGTCTGTTGTGATGGAAGGGCCACGGATGTCTGTTGTGATGGAAGGGCCACGGATGTCTGTTGTGTGGTTGCCAGGACTGTAAACAATCAGAAGAAAGTAAACAAATGATGTTATGTAGCCTAAAAACATTAAAGCATCAGATTTATTTTCAGTAATGGAATATAAATTTCTTTACCGTTAACTGTTGAGGATTCTGAATCACCTGATGCGTCTGAACACCTGGGGCCTCATGTACAAAGACTTGCGTAGATTTCTTACTGAAAAGTAACGTACGGACAAATCCAGAAAAGTGTCCACGCACAAAAAAATCCAGATTTATCAAACTGTGCGTACACCGGAATCCACGCACATTCCTTATGTACAACACAATCAACGTGGAATTGAGCGCACATGAGAGAGTGGCCGACTCCGCCCTTGACACGCCTCCGTATGAATATGCAAAGTCATTCAAATATGCCATGCACGACAGGAATGTCGTCTCTGCTCCATTGCAAATCATGTCGGAACGTGGAAAAAAGAGGAACTTCACGGACTGTGAACAGAAATCACTTCTGAGTGAGGCAGAGAAGCACGGAAAAAGGCTTCATTCGGCACGCACAGTGCAAAACAAACCATCCACTTTTAAATAAGAAGTTGACCAAGCTGATCTAACATGCCTGTATAGCTTAGTGGCGAACGCGCCCGCCCTTCGTCCCAAAGGTCGTGAGATCGACTCCCGCTTGGTACAATGTTTTTTTTTTTCATTCCGGATTTAAAGACCACAGGAAAACTATTGAATGAAACAACAAGAAATAGAACAATACATGAAATGAAAGGAAGCAGACGATTTATTGTTTTGTAAATAGTTTTCATGTGTATTTCAATCTGGAACGAAAAGAAAAAGAAAAACGTTGTACCATGCGGGAGTCGATCTCACGACCTTTGGAACTAAAGGCAAGCGCTTTACCCACTGACCTAAACGTAGGCGTGTTAATACAGCTTGGTTAACTTCTTATTTAAAGAAATTACATCTCATTGTTGTCAATATTGTTGCCACTATCTGGCGCATGCTTTTATATCCACTCATCTAATTGCGTCCATGTGGATGTAATAATCGTTAATCATGTGTGTTTGGTGGGATTTATGATTGTTTTCATATCATGGACACAGTTTCACAGATCACCTGTAAGTGTCGCCAAAGGAACAATAACCACAGAAACGTGCGTACGCAAGGAGGGGAGCAGCCGTGGATTTGTACGTGGAAGCGCAGATATTCCCGTTCATATCAGATTTGATACATACGCCACTTTGCGTGGAAAGTGACGTGCGCAATGTTTTTGTGCGCACGCATGGTTGATACATGAGGCCCCTGGACACCATTGCAGTTGGACATAAATAAAGATAATGTATCAGTCACTGTATGAATCACAATTGAACACAACAGGTTGTGTTAGTGGAAACTCAAAAAGTTGTGCTTTTATTCCTTCTGCTTATCAGACCTCTGAAAATATTTTTAAAGTAATTTCCAGAAGTGGGAAATGCAACAAACTACAAAGTGAACAACTACATAAATACTCGCTCTAAGCAGGAGGAACAACAGCACTTAAGTGAACAAACATGTCAGCTGTTAGTAACTAGTGTTGATTTAAAAAAAAAAGTAAACATGCAGAATATATACTCACCAGCATTCAGGTTGGCACAATATCTCCATCAATTCATAGTCCTTTGACTATTTAATAGTGGCAAACAGCAATATTGTAACAGGAACATGACCGGAACGTGGCCAGAACACAAGAACACAATAGGTCAAGGCTCAGTTTTGGAGGGTTATTCATCGTAAAAGAGAATAACACTCCAGTCCTGAAATCTCCTATTTTAAGAAAAACCTGTCTTCGCTCTGTTTGACACTGGGGTTCCCTCTGTTTCTGCTGATCCTGACACTGTGTACACAGAGACAAATATGGGAGAGAGACTAAACACAAGCAGATTATATTTTAGTATTTCATCAAGTGTAACTATAGTGTGCTTACTGCTCTGATGCAGGAGCTTAGAGGGTGAGATGCTCAGCATTGCAGCCTCCAATCCTTTGTCCTCCTCCATCACTATGAGAAATCAAAAAATTATATTATACAAAAATCAAGGATCAGATTGGGAGGAATACTCAATTTTTAAGGCAATTTTTGTCCTAAATTTTTTTTTAGTTGCTCACCCAGAGGTTTATGTGGTACACTGGATGGTGTGGGTGTATGACTGGAGGATGATTTCTGTCTCTTGAGCAGGTGCTGCTGCAGCTTCTTCATCCTGGTCCCAGGAAGGCAGATCTTCCTTTAGGATGAAATCAGCATAACCATCTTCTCTACTGTCCCAAATGTCCTTCCATGTGCTCTTGGCCCGAGAGCCAAAACCAACCAGCTGGTCATCTTCACAAGGAGTTGCTGCAACGCTGTCTCTGCTGGCTTCGTAGTCCAGGGCATCTTGTATCTCCTTAAAACTGAGAGCATACTTCACAAAAGTCAGGAGGTTCACCTTGTTAAGGCTCTCTGTGATACAGATACCGGCTTCCTCCTCCTTTTGCAGGTTTTTCATGAGGTACAAAGTGTAACCCATAACATTTTCTAAAAGCCACCAGAAAGACTTCCCTTTGTATTTGCCAAATTGGAGGTTGTAGTCTCCCAGCACTTCTGAATCATCGGTGACATCCCCTCCTCTTTGACGAACTACAGACAAAGCATTTTGCCGCACAATGTCCTCTCTCTTTGGCTCAGATTTGTCCTGCACACCAGGATCATTTTTTATAATTTTGGTCTCAGGAGAGGGGTCCTGGCAAAGAAATCCAAGGGGTCCCTTGCAGAAAACAACACTTTGTTTTCCAGGACAAAATATGTTCTTCTTCTGCATTTTGGCCTAGTATAGAGCATAAAAGGGTAGATCATGCATTAAAAATAATCTGAAAACCTTTTAAATATATTTTGCATAAGAACTCAACAGATTATTCAACGTACTGATAGTTCAAAAAGTTTATATTTAAGGAAACTAGCAGATTGACCTGCAGCAAGGAAAAAATATATTTTCTATTCTGTTCATTTAGCTCTAAACATCAAAAGGTGCTCAAAGTGCAGCTAAAGACAGAAAGGACATGAAGTACTGTATAATGATTTATGTTTTTATTTACTTGTACTGTAATCAGATATCAGTGTTTCAACACAGTGTACTCTCTCTGATATTATTATTATTTTTATTATTGTTATTATTACATTTTGGCAAAGATTGAAACAGAATCTATGATTTTGAAAAAATGCTGACTTTATCCTCTCTCTAATAAAAAACACTGAACATTATCTGTGAATAAAACATAAAGTAATCCTGATCCTTAAAAGTTAGTGTTTTTTAGGCAGCGTTGCAACACTTACTTTTTAAGAAATCACCACAGTTTTAGTGTAAAACACAGACACATAAACTACACATAAAACCATAATGGTTTTATTACTGGCCAACGCCAGACAAAGGAGTACACTGTGGTAGAAAGTAACATTGTCATTAAATGAATACGGTATATGTTCGGTCGGGAAAAACGCGATCATGACGATAAACATGTTTCATATATTTATGTTTTACCCTCAGCATAACTTACCTTTAAAATGTGAAGGATGCATGTAAAGATCGCTGTTCTTTTGTTTGTTTTCTTCTTTCTCCGATTAAAAGTGGGAAGTTGTCCTTTTCAAGGAAGCCGGGCATGTATAAACTGCGTCTTGGGTTCAAAATGGGATCCTACGAGTGGCTCAGCTGGTTAATAAGGAAGGTCAATTAATCAATTACAATGAATTCTGCTCAATATATAATTTTCCAGTTAGTCTCCAGGAATTCTCCATGGTGGTTAATGCTATACCTTTGGGCACCTTAATGTTGTTTAAAAACACAAATTATACTCTGTCTGTTCCACTCACTGTCCCTGATCCAGCCGAGTCATCTGTGGGGAAAATCTGTTTTTCACAGGAGACTGGGAAGAGCAATAAGGGAATACGCAGGTTGTTTCAAGAAATGACTGTTTCTCGTCCATCTTTAACAATTTACTGGAGCCGTTATGTCCCTGATATTCATTGGAAAACAGTTTGGATGATCCCCCATAAATATTTAATTGTAAACAAGGTGAAAGAAGTGTCATTTAAAATTCTCCATAAAATTTACCCTGCTAAGCACTATATGGTTAAATTTAAAAGAGACATAAACACTAGTTGCAGCTTCTGTGAGGGCCATCCAGAAACTGTGACACATCTCTTTTGGCTCTGTCCCTTTGCACATAGGTTCTGGTCTGAGTTTAGTAGGTTTATTAATGATCATATTTTAAATAATTTTTCATTATGCTGGGAAAATGTTTTATTTTGTTTCTATAAATTCCATAGAAAGGATACTAAACGTTTCTTTATTATAAACCTGTTAATCCTCTTTGCTAAATTTTATATTCATAAATGTAAATTTGGTAATAAAACACCTTGTTTCTCTGTTTTTGTTAAAGAAATGGAACTGTATATCAAATCAATAACAGACTCTACAAATGAAAAGGCTCTAAGAACAATTTCTATATGTACATCTTTGCATAAGAATTCTTATGTAGTTATCACCCCTGGCTGTTTGTTTGTGTGGTTGTTATATTGTGTTGTATACTTCATTCTCTTGTTTTGATGTATACTTGTTTTGTTCTTTAAAAAAAAGTTCTTTAAAAAAAAAATGTATAAACTGCGTCACGTCCGCTGCGTCACGTCCGAACAGCGCCACAAGGGCTGTAGTGGCTGAAAATATATTACGTCCGTAGTGGTTTAACACTACCATTGGAAATGAATGGGAAACGGTTTAGGGCTGTTTATATAAATAAAACGCGATGCCCGCGCCAAACCCCACGGGTTCAAATCCCGCATGGTACAACTCTTTTTATTTTATTTTATTCATTCCAGATTAAAAACACACATGAAAACTATTTACAAAAACAGCGTAACTCTTGGAAAAAGTAGCTGCTGTTACAGACAGAACTCGGATAAAAACAGCAGGTTTACTGGATCTTTGCTGCCTGCCTCCACACAGTCAGCTCAGGGCAGGGGCAGGACACGAGCGCAGCTGCGCTGAAACCACGCCCACGCACTGACACGCCCCCAGCGTTCCAGGGCAAGGCAAAATCATGTTTTTTCATGATTTTTGAGACTTAATTTTATAAGGTAAACAATGTTTTTAATCAGTCAGATTTAAATGGGTGATTAATAACACATATTTATGCCATGTGACAAACTAAAAACACACATTTAATTTCACTTTACACGGTCTTTAAGCTGCACTTGAATAAACATTTTTATTTTATTTTTTTTACCAATTTTTTTTCATCAAACTTTCCCAGTAAAGGATGGATGGATGGATGAAACAATATCAACCATATAATATATATTTGAATATAAACAGTTTCAGTGCATTTCAGTCACTTTTGCATTCTTACGGCATGTTTTTTTTTTTCTTCTCATTGCTTGTAAAGTTTTGTTTTTTTCCTCTTCTCCCACCCAAGGCCACTAAATGATGATTACTGTTCGTAATCTTTAAGCCAAGCAGGCTTCTTCCTGACCCGAGCAGGTCTTGGTGTTTTTTCATTCAGGTGTTGTGAAGGCACTGGATCAGGGTCTGGAGGACCAGGACCTGGGACAATGTTTGTTGCACCTTCTGGGACCAGAGAGAGGTCAGCTGCGTTCCAGGTGCGTCCATCTTCCAGCACATATAGGAGCTTGCATTCACTTTCTCCATCGCTCTGGCAGGTGCATGACATTTTGATAGACCTTTTTTAACATGAAAGGGCTTCTGTTACTGAGGTAATTTGTTAACCAAGTAATTGCTTTTTCTTCTTCTATTTTCAGCTTTCCCCTCTTCAGGGGTTACCATAGCGAGTCATCCTTCTCCATCTCACTCTGTCCTTAATTCAACCATCTCCATGTCCTTTTTAACTGCATCCATATATCTCCTCTTTGGCCTCCCTCTTTGTCTTTTTCCTGGCAGCTGCATTTCTAACATCCTTCTACCAATATACCCACTGTCCCTCCTCTGGACATGTCCAAACCATCTCAGTGTGTCCTCCCTAACTTTATCTCCCAGTTGTTCAACTTGTGCTGTACCTCTGATGATCTCATTCCTGATCTTATCCATCCTTGTTGTCACTCCTAAGAAGAACCTCAACATCTTCATTTCTGCCACTTCTAGTTCGTTCTCCTGTCTTTTTAGCAAGTAATTGCTTCTTCTGAAAGCCTTAATGCAGAAGTCTAAGTTTAAAATTTTTAATTTAAAAATGTTTGGAAAAAAATAAAATTGAATACACGTTTCGTCTAGATGTTGATGTAACTTTGTAAACATGTTTTTAAATGGTTAACTTCCAAGCTCTTCTGTACACTCAAACTTGGTGTTTCTTTTTTTTTTTTTAAATAAAGAAACAAGTACAAAAAAAAACTTACAATGTCAAACATGGCTCGAGACTTAAGGCATGCATAGCACAAAAGAGAATAAAGGCACATAAACAAAAACAAAAATGTGTTTTGGGCAGCTTACAACAGAAATTCGTTACAGATTGTTTTAGTTTTTAAAGCTTTGGCATTAGTACAATACTTTAAAGTAGCTAAGTAAGAAGAAATATAAGTAGAAAACACTATAAATCTAGGTTTTAACATGGAGAATTTACAGCTGTGGATGTAAAATTTGGCTATTAGTAGTATTAAATTTACAACAAAAACTTTCTTACGTGATATACTGCATTTAAACAAAAGAACCCAAACAGTATGGTTTTAGCGTCAAATGATAGGTCAATTTCTAACTTTCTATTTACATACAAGAAAATGTCTTTCCAGAACACCTGAGTATGAGAACAGTCCCAGAAGAGATGGATGATGGTCTCCCCAGAGCTGTGGCAGAGTGAACACATTGGGTCGTCTACGTTTGGACGGTATACAGTATATAGTTTACACGATAACATTTATGCAGAATCTTTAGGGATACTTCTCGAATCTTATTAGTTATAAAGTATTTTCTAGGTAACAACCAAACATCTTTCCAACAGATATCATTAAATAAATTATCCCAGAAGAATATAGAAGCAGGTTTACTAATACATTCTCTAATTATTAATTCTCTAATACATTTGTTATTTGTTTTTTCACTTAAAAAAGGGTCAGAGTTACCAATGAATAATTCTTCAGTTAAATAGTTCGTGCTGTTGTGTACAGGATTTGACATCAACATTTTTACACCAGATGGAATTGCATCAAAGACAATTGCAAATTCTTTTGGTAGTACTGGAAAGTTATACGTAGTTAAAAATTCACTGTAAGAGTAAGTGTTGCCGTCTTTGTTGAATAACTGATGTACATGAACTATTCCTCTGTCAAACCAATTTTTAAAGAAAATAGATTTATGTTTAAAACAAATGTCTTTGTTATTCCAGATATAGTATTTGTGTGGAGAGAAATTGTGTTTGTGAACCAGAGTCCAGCACAAAAACAGCTGTTTGTGGAAGTTGGAGAGTTTGATCGGAATTTTGTCAATGTTGTAATTACACCTTAAAATAAAAGATAGACCACCCAATGCTTCAAATACATGTGTTGAAATGAAGTTCCACAAAGAGTTTGGATTTAAGAGATATCTTTTGATCCATTTAATTTTAAAGGAGGAGTTTAGAGTCTCGGACGCTGTACCGGTCTGTCGTGGTGAAGCTGAGTCAAAAGGTAAAGTTCTCAATTTACCGATCGATCTACGTTCCCACCCTCATCTATGGTCATGAGCTTTGGGTTATGACCGAAAGAACGAGATCTCGGATACAAGCGGCTGAAATGAGTTTTCTCCGCAGGGTGTCTGGACTCTCCCTTAGAGATAGGGTGAGAAGCTCAGTCATCCGGGAGGGACTCGGAGTAGAGCCGCTGCTTCTCCACATCGAGAGGAGCCAGTTGAGGTGGCTCGGGCATCTGGTTAGGATGCCTCCTGGACGCCTCCCTGGTGAGGTGTTCCGGGCATGTCCCACCGGGAGGAGGCCCAGAGGAAGACCCAGGACACGCTGGAGGGACTATGTTTCTCGGCTGGCCTGGGAACGCCTTGGGATTCCCCCAGAGGAGCTGCTCCAAGTGGCTGGGGAGAGGGAAGTCTGGGCCTCCCTACTTAGGCTGCTACCCCCGCGACCCGACCCCGGATAAGCGGAAGAAAATGGATGGATGGATGGATGGATGGAGTTTAGAGTCTGTAAGTCTAATACATTAAACCCACCAGAGCACAGCTTATTTATCATAACATTTTTTCGGATTAGATGAACCTTTTTTTTCCAAATAAAATCAAACAATGTTTTATCCACTTTTGAAATGATGTCCTTGGGAACCTCCAAGGCAGAAGTCGCATAAACCAAACTGGAGAGACCTTCAGCCTTAGAAAGTAATACACGACCGACCGGAGATGGATAAATCTCTC
>JBBPBX010039959.1:19353-29620 GCA_038048925.1 Garcialebias charrua | reverse complement strand
AAACAGATCAGCAGCAACATGAAACAGATCAGCAGCAACATGAAACAGATCAGCAGCAACATGAAACAGATCAGCAGCAACATGAAACAGATCAGCAGCAACATGAAACAGATCAGCAACATGAAACAGATCAGCAGCAACATGAAACAGATCAGCAGCAACATGAAACAGATCAGCAGCAACATGAAACAGATCAGCAGCAACATGAAACAGATCAGCAGCAACATGAAACAGATCAGCAGCAACATGAAACAGATCAGCAGCAACATGAAACAGATCAGCAGCAACATGAAACAGATCAGCAGCAACATGAAACAGATCAGCAGCAACATGAAACAGATCAGCAGCAACATGAAACAGATCAGCAGCAACATGAAACAGATCAGCAGCAACATGAAACAGATCAGCAGCAACATGAAACAGATCAGCAGCAACATGAAACAGATCAGCAGCAACATGAAACAGATCAGCAGCAACATGAAACAGATCAGCAGCAACATCAAACAGATCAGCAGCAACATCAAACAGATCAGCAGCAACATCAAACAGATCAGCAGCAACATCAAACAGATCAGCAGCAACATCAAACAGATCAGCAGCAACATCAAACAGATCAGCAGCAACATCAAACAGATCAGCAGCAACATGAAACAGATCAGCAGCAACATGATGTGATATTTCACAGTGATTATTCTTATTATTTATTTATTCATGAGTCTAACAGCCTCAGGGTAGAAGCTGTTCCTCAGTCTAGTGGTTCTACATTTGATGCTCCTCAACCTCCGTCCTGAGGGGAGTGGGGCAAAGAGTGAGTGTGCTGGGTGAGTGAGGTCTTTCATGATGCAGGTGGCTCTTTTCCTGCATCTGGAGGTGTAAATGTCTGTGATGGTGGGGAGACTGACTCCAACATCTTCTGTGCAGCCTTCACCACTCTCTGCAGAGCTTTTCTTTCTGCAGCTGTGCAGCCTCCATGCCACACGTTGATGCTGGAGCACAGGATGCTCTCCACTGCACACCTGTAGAACGAGGTGAGGACTGGGCTGCTCAGACCAGCTCGTCTCAGCCGTCTGAGGAAGTAGAGTCTCTGATGACCTTTCTTGATCAGGCTGGTGGTGTTGTTGCTCCAGCTGAGGTTATCATTCAAGTGTACACCCAAGTATTTGTAGCTGGAGACCACTTCCACTGCAGATCCACTTATGTTCAGTGGGGTGTTGGTGTGTTTGTTCCTGTGAAGTCCACAATTCAACTCCAACATCTGTTCTATATCTTTACCCAAACCAAAAAGGTGGTATCATCTGCAAAAAGGACACATTTAAGGAGTCCTGACACATTCACCAAGTTATTCACATATAAAATAAATTGCTTCTGTCCAAGTACAGAGCCTTAAGGAACTCCACATGTCATAATGTAGAGGTCAGATTTTACACCATTTATTTGTACAAACTGTTTCATGTCTTTCAGTTAGCTAGATACCAACTGTAATTTAGAGAGTTCAAGTTCAGTCCTCACTGACGGAACACTGCAGGTAATCATGTCCTGAGAGCGCAGTTACAGCGTGCACTCTCAGGACATGATCACCTGCAGTGTTCCGTCAGTGAGGACTGAACTAGACAAAAGGACCTTCTCCTACTCCATTCCTGCTTCCTGGAACATTTTACAAAAATATCTGAAGCTCTCGACCTTGACCTCTCTAAATGGTTTTAAGAATCTGTTGGAATCCTCGCAAATAACCAATGGAGATATGTTCCTGTTTTTGATTTTATACATCTATCTTATAATGTTTTGCTAGTTTTTTATACTTTGTAAAAAAAAAAAAAGTTTTTCTATTGTCTTGTTTTAGGAAATTCTACCATTGCTGTTCATCATTCTTTAGTTTTTAGCAGGTCGCTTTTATAAATGTGTCCACGAGGCTCAATGAGATTTACCTGACTAAATAAAGGTTGAATGAATGAATGAAAATGCTGGTCCTCTAACACCATATTTGTTCAATTTTTCAAGGAGAATAGTGTGATCAATAGTATTGAATGCTTTTTAATAATCAACAAAAATACTGACACAATATTGTTTTTGATTGACAGCAGTAGTTCCCTTTCAGTTGGTCTCTCGGTGCAACATACTTGCTATGGGAATTGCGCCCCCGCGCGATTACCTGAAGGAATATACTCACGCCTTTACGGCCAGGGGCGTCACCGCTGCGCCAGAGGCCCCGCCCTCTGGGTACTTAAGCGGCTTGCGCCCCTCCATCTTTCTCTTTTTTGCCCTTCACCTCGCTTAAACCTGAACTACCTCTTCGCGGGACTTCTCTGTTGCTTCATCGCTCAACCAGAGGTGAGCTTGCTCCCTACACAGAGCGCACAGAGAATTATTCCTGCGTACTGCTGGACTAGCGAAAGCTAGTCCGGCACTTTTCTCTTAACCCCAAAGTATTTTCTTCTCCTCTCTCTACAGGTTGCTTCGCTCGACGGCGCTAACTACGCCACAAGAAAAAAGCTACCTCGCTAACTCCTAGCGAGCTAGCCAGCGAAAGCGACGCGACGGAGGAGACTTTTCAAGGAAAAAGAAAAAGATTCTGGAAGGACTCGCTCGCCTCATCTCGGACATGCCTCCGGAGAAAGGAAAGCGAAAGGCGAGACTTCCAAGGAAAACCAGCGGGACGGCGAGCCCAACCTCGCGCGCCTGTCCCAGCGGATGTAGCTTTTCCCTCGCAGCAACGGACACCCACGAGGCCTGTCCAATCTGCTTGGGCATGCTTCATGCAAAAACAGCACTGGATACGCCCGATTTTGCCCACACTGCAGCCTCATGATGGATGCGGTGCTGCGGCATCGGGTTGACCTCGTCGCCAAGGCCATGGGCTCTTCAGCGACACCAGCAGACGCGGACACCACAGAGCCCCTCACTCCCACGCCGGAGCTCGAGAACATGGCTCTACATGACAGCACATGTGTCGAATCGGGCGACAGCCCTGACATGCTGGCTCCCATGGTGGACCTAACAGTCGAATTCGACACCCGGGGCATGATGAACGAGGACGAGATCTCGATTTCAGCCTCGGGCGAATTTTCAACGGAGGAGACGGACATGGAACTGGAGGGGTGAAGACCTCTCCCAGACCCTAGTACCTGTGCTCCCAGAAACTGATTTTTCCATCCCTGCTCTGTTCGACTTATGCCACAGAGCAGCGGATGCGTTGCACATCCCATGGCCTGAACCTCCGCCTCGCCAACAGGTCACGAGGCTGGTAGGAAACTATTTCTACTCGAAGCATCAGGCCGCCACGAGGCAAAAGATGCCCGTGTTCCCGGATTTTCTGACAGAACTAACGCGTATCTCCCCCTCTCACAGTTCCTCGACGTGGATGGGATGGATGAAGTGGGAATAGCTAACGTGCCTCAGATCGAGGACACTCTAATAATCTTAGTCAATATTATTATTGATTTTATTTGATTTTATCACTTGTTTTATTTTGATCTTTGCTTTGTTACACTTTGTAGCACTTTGAGATTTTTATTAATGAAAAGTGCATTATAAATGGAATTCATTATTATTATTATTATTACTCTAGAATCTCACCTGGCTCCTAAATCATCAGGAACAAAACCAACTCTTCCCAGCAAGGCTTGCCGAGCCTCGGCGTCTCTCCTCGAGAAATGCTACAGGGCTCAGGGACTCGCGACACGCGCCATGAACGTGTCCACTCTAATGCAGGCTTACCTAGCCAAAAAACTGCAACAGCTCCAAACGACAATGGACAAGCAGGTGGCTGCCGAATTACTGGATGAAGCCCACAGAGCAACAGACTTCGTGCTCCGTATGATGGGGACAGCTGCTGTTGCATAGTGCAAGGGAATGGCGGAAGTGGTCATCGCGATCCGCCACCTCTGTCAAAGTCAAAGTCAACTTTATTGTCAGAACGACAATATGTACAGGACATACACAGGATTGAAATTGCGTTTCTCTCAGTCCCTCGGTGCAACAGTAACCATCTAAACACTAAACACTAAAACATTTAATACACATAAGCATAAAATAGTAAAAAAGTGTAACACTGTCCTGAGTTTTTTCATAATAGTATAAAAGTATGAAAATTTACACCAACACTGAAACACCAAACACCCCTAAAACACCAAACACCCAATGAACATAAGCATAAAATGAAATAATAAAAGTGTAATACTGTCCTGAGTTTTTGCATAGTAGTATGAAAAGTATAAAAACGTAAATCTATAAAATAAACTGAAGTTTCTAGCGTTGACATTTGCAAAGAGTGGCACAGCAGCATATAAGTTAATGTACACAGTATATGTATGAGGTAGTTGATGTTGGTATAGAGGCAAAGTGGCATATGAAGTAAGGCACATAAGGCACATTTGGCATCCTTAGATAAGGCTAGTCAGAGAATGCTGTATATGTATCTGCAGTAGTGTAGATAAAAGTAGTGTAAATGTAAACAGTAGTAATAAATGTAAAGCAGTAGTAATAAATGTAAACAGTATTAATAAATGTAAACAGTGAATGTAAACAGTAGTATGACTATAGGCAGTAATGTAATACAAACATTAGTGCAAATATGAGAAGTAGTGCAAACTGAATGAACACATGACCGAGAGTTTAGTGAATAACCCGTTTGATGACACAGAGTCCAGTGTTAAAAACTTTGTGTTGAGTGGTAATGTGTGAGAAAGTTTTTTGTGTTAAGGCAGTTCAAATGGGAGGGGAGGCAGAGCAGGCAGAGTGTTTAGCATTCTGACTGCCTGATGAACAGAGCTGTCTCTCAGTCTGCTGGTACGAGCCTGGAGACTCCTCAGTCTCCTCCCTGATGGCAGCAGTCTAAAGCGGCTGTGTAGTGGGTGTGTGGGATCACCTGCCATGCGGTGGGCTTTCCGAGTGAGGCGTTTGCTGTGTAAGTCCTGCAGTGAGGGCAAGGAGGTGCCGACGATCTTCTCAGCTGCTTTCACGATGCGCTGGAGGCTCTTGCGGCAGGATGCAGTGCATGCACCAAACCACACAGTGATGCAGCTGGTCAGGACACTTTCTATGGCACCTCTGTAGAAGGTGCACATGATGGAGGTTGAAGCTCCAGCCCTTTTCAGCTTGCGGAGAAAGTAGAGGCGCTGGTGAGCCTTCTTCGCCAGTGCTGCAGTGTTCCTGCTCCAGGACAGGTCCTTTGAGACGTGCACTCCCAGGAACTTGGTGCTGTCCACTCTCTCCACTGCGGTGCTGTTGATGGTCAGAGGGGCATGTTGTGCATCCCTCTTCCTGAAGTCCACGACAATCTCCTTTGTCTTCTCCACGTTGAGAGTGAGATTGTTGTGTCCGCACCACAAGGCCAAGCGGCTCACCTCGTTCCTGTAGTCCGTCTCATCGTTGTTGCTGATGAGACCTACCACTGTTGTGTCGTCCGCAGAGTCTGGATGACTCTGACGGATCTCCCGGAGGGACAGAAGGTGCCTTTTCTCCACCACTCGATAGAGCCGGCGGGATTATTTGGTAAAGCTTTGGAGTGAATTCAGACCAAGCTGGACCAAAGACGCAGACAGGCGGAAGCTCTCCGGGTGGCATTCCCCGGAGAAGTTTCGCCCCCCCAAGGGAGTCTGCTGGTAGCAGACCTGCGCAACCTCGGCACCACTCAGCAACCCGTGCCCCGCCGCAGAAGCGGCCAGCATATGAGGAGGAGCCCAGGCAAAGACCCCCGCAGGGCCCACCTCGTACCGAGCACGCATGGAGCAAAAACAGATTTGTCCCCCGCCAGGCGACCAAACACAGGGACTCCTCGGCGAATCGTGACAGCAGAAAGAACCGTGCCTGATGAACCAGGTCCACGTGTCCACATTACAGGGTCACCCATCCACGTGGTAACGGGAATGATCCCTTCATGTCCAGACTTTGCTTGTAACATAGTACAATCAGCTGTTTTATTTACAGCATGCACAAATCATGCTTTCTCTGTTGTGAGTGACATAAAATCATGTACGTCATTGCACATAAGCACAGATAAAGTTCATGAAACAGCTCCTCTCTGTTTTATTGACCAAAAAAACCACACAAACAAAAACAACACAGAACAGGTCTTCTGACCTGCAAGCCGTCATAAAGAGAGAGGGCCTTTTTCCCCCTCTCTCTCGCCCACGGGGTATTAGCATAATTGATAAACCCCAGCAGAGTGCCTCTGCAATGAGCAGACGCAGAGGCGTCTGCGAACCCCCCCCCCCCACTCCTCTCAGGAAGACAGGTGGGGAGGGTCACGTGCTCAAGCCCTAGTTCCATTGTGAACAACGGGAGAGCCAATACACTAACCAGACGAACACGTGACATGTCAGCTCCTCAGAGAGGCAAGCTGACAAAGTCTGACAACGGGGGGCTTCATCAGATGCCCTCAGGTAGCTACAATTTTCACACCTTCACAACAATGACTGTGTTCAGCCGGTTGTAGGTAAAAACAAACCAGAGTCTAATCAAATTTCTCTTCCTGTCTTCCAAGAGGAACTGGGCTCCTTATCATCAAATAATCTCAAGTCTGCCAAACCAGGAGGTACACCTCCATGCTCGCACGGTACAGCTGCTCCTTTGTTATTAACGAGGGACACGAAATGCCAGAGCAGTACTCAGACAACACGTCTCTTCCCGTTTTGTGCTGATCCAAAACTGCTTTCAAAAATAATTCCCCCAGGGGGTGATACACGGACCTCGGTCGGTTTGCCTGGTACCAACGCTCCATTAAAGCAAAGGACCAGTAAACTGAACCATCCCAAGGAAAGGATTGGAGTTAGGAGGTCTGCTCATTTACATAACTCGCAGCCTCACGACAGAACTCCAGATTTGGAGGAGGAAAATATATTTTCCGCTCAAAACCTGTCTAATAAAGTTGACAGACTACATCGGCCCTCAATTAACACTGAGCAAGGTAACTTGGGAGCACATCAGCAAGAAGGCCTTCCCAATCTGGTTGACTCCCAGAGGTTAACAGCTTCTGTGTCACCAGAAGGGACAATACAACTACTTAAGCCAAGAACTACCAAAAGCCTCAGCTTGTTGACTGAAAAGAACAGGTTGATGGCATCAGGCTTGCCAGAAAATGTGGTATTGACCATACAAAATGCCGGTGCTGGTTCAACACAATCTTTATACGCACAAAAGTGGCGCATTTTTGAAGCCTGGTGCTCAGAAAGAAATATTATTTCTTATGCATGCGACTTGGCTCAACTCCTGACTTTCCTTCAGGATTTACTGGAAAAAGGTTGTTCTTATTCAACGATTAAAGTTTTCCTATCAGCGATCTCAGCCTGTCATGAAGGCTGGGGACACAAGACACCCGGAGCACATCCAATCATAATAAGGTTTATGAGGGGTGTCCTTCAGACCAAACCACCCAGCAGGACCCTGACCCCTGGTTGGGATCTTGGCCTGGTTCTGGGGCTCTTTGTGACCCTCCATTCGAGCCACTGAGCAAAGTTAAGATAGATTTACTATCTTATAAAACTGCTCTACTCCTGGCACTTTGCTAGGCGAAACGCGTGGGTGACCTCCATGCATTGTCTGTACATCCAATGTGTACCAGATTTGCCCCGGACGGGTCAAAGGTCACCTTAAGGCCTAATCCTGCATACACCCCCAAGGTCTTGACCTTGAACCACAGGAGTCTAGACTTTGATCTCTCCTCCTTTCCACCTACCCCTGTCATCACTCAGGAACAGGAGAGGCTACAGGCTCTCTGCCCAGTGAGGGCTCTACGCACCTACATGCAGAGAACAGCCAAATGGAGGAAAACAAACCAACTGTTCGCCTGCTTTGTAGCACCTGCTACAGGGAGGGCCCTATCAAAACAACACCTCTCACATTAGGTGACTGAGGCCAAAAAAGGGCCTACAGTAGCAAAGGTCAACAGGCACCCTCTGGAGTGCATGCTCACTCCACTAGGGGCATGGCCACTTCCTGGTCATTATTTAAGGGTGTGCCAGTCGCAGACATCTGTGTTGCTGTGAATTGGAGATCATTAAATACTTTTGCAAAGTATTACAGTTTGGATGTTACTGCGGGTGACGTCACTCAGGCTGTCCTTTCTAACACACAGTAGAAAGTAGCCTTGAGGTGCCTGTTGGTCACAGGCAGACGTTCACTCTAGCATGCATTTTACTGAGCATTTCAAGGGCGTGAGTGGATTACGTTCCCATAGCAAGTATGTTGCACCGAGAGACCAACTGAAAGGGAACTGAAAGTTATGCACCATAACTCATGTTCCCTGAAGGAAGGGAACGAGGTGCAACATAGCTGGCCCTTTTCAATGCTGAAAGCTCGGTGAAGTGCAACTTTGGAGAAAGATGGAGGGGCGCAAGCCGCTTAAGTACCCAGAGGGCGGGGCCTCTGGCGCGGCGGTGACGCCCCTGCCGTAAAGGCGTGAGTATATTCCTTCAGGTAATCACGCGGGGGCGCAATTCCCATAGCAAGTATGTTGCACCTGGTTCCCTTCCTTCAGGGAACATGAGTTATGGTGCATAACTTTCAGTTCCCTTTCAGTTATGGTCTCTCGGTGCAACATATGCTATGGGAATTGCGCCCCCGCGATTATCTGAAGGAATACATTCACGTCTTTACGGCAGGGGCGTCAGCGTCGCGCCAGAGGCCCTGCCCTCTGGGCATTTAAGCGACCGACACCCGTCCATCTTTCTCTTTTGCCCTTCACCTCGCTTAAACACCTGAACATCGTGGGGACTTCTCTGTTGTCGCGTCGCTTGATTGAGGTGAGCTTGCTCCCTACACTGAGCATACAGAGAAAATTTTCCTGCGTACTGCTGGGCTGGCGAAAGCTAGTCCAGCATTTTTCTACTTACCCGAAGTTTTTCTTCTCTTCCGCAGAGATGCCTGTCTCTTAGGACGGATGTTCTCACATGCATTTTGCTGAGCATTTCAACGGCGTGAATGGATTACGTTCCCATAGCATATGTTGCACCGAGAGACCATGACTGAAAGGGAACTGAAAGTTATGCACCGTAACTCATGTTCCCTGAAGGAAGGGAACGAGGTGCAACATATCTGGCCCTTTTCAATGCTGAAAGCTCGGTGAAGTGCAATTTTTGAGAAAGATGGACGGGCGTCGGTCACTTAAATGCCCAGAGGGCGGGGACTCTGGCGCAACGCTGACACCCCTGCAGTAAAGGTGTGAATGTATTCCTTCAGGTAATCGCGCGGGGGCGCAATTCCCATAGCATATGTTGCACCTCGTTCCCTTCCTTCAGGGAGCATGAGTTATGGTGCATAACTTTCAGTTATTTGTTCCATTACAGTAATTCCATGAGAGCCATTGATGTAGAGTTTTTTGCTCTAAACCCATACTGACTGTTGCTTAGATATTTTGTTTATCTATAAATTGATCTAGTCTGTTCACAAATAGTTTTTCTAGAATTTTTGAAAACTGTGGTAACAAGGATATAGGTCTATAATTGTTGAACACACATTTATCACCATTTTTAAAAAGAGGAACTACCTTAGCTACTTTCATATTATCTGGAAATATTCCTGTTGAAAATGATAAATTACATATATATGTAAACGGCTCAATAACATGGCTCATTATGTCCTTTACAAACATCATATCCATGTCCACCCAGTCTTTTGATCTCTTGTCTGTAAGATTTTTTACTACATTCATTATTTCCTCTTTGTTAGTTCCATTTAGAAAAATACTGTTTGCACAACCTGTAATTGAATGGATCACATTATTATCTACTTTTGGTATTTTAGCTGCAAGGCTTGATCCAACATTCACAAAATATTGATTAAATCCATTTACAATTTCATTTTCATCATGAATTTCATCGTTGTCTTTTACAAAATATTTGAAATACCTTTTATGGACAGCATTTCTAGGCGCAGCCAAGGTGTTGAGAGGATCCGTTTTGGTGACCTTAGAATCGCTTCTCTGTTTTTTGCAGATGATGTGGTCCTACTGGCTTCATCAGAGCGTGATCTACAGCTTTCGCTGGAGCGGTTTGCAGCCGAGTGTGATGCGGCCGGGATGAGGATCAGTTCCTCCAAATCCGAGGCCATGGTCATAACCTTAAAGTCTCCACACAAAAACTTTTTTTTATTATATTTGATCCTAGTCATCTATATACACAACTTATTATTATGTTTTTATCATTCTTGTTTATTATTTGTATTGTTATCATTTCTATAATATTATAAACAATTATTTGTAGGGATGGCTGTTTTCTGTGTCATGTCTCCCTCTATTGGCCCCTTCTCATCCCTACACTTCCTCTTTCCCTTG
>JBBPBX010039958.1:0-18590 GCA_038048925.1 Garcialebias charrua | reverse complement strand
TATATATATATATATATATATATATATATATATATATATATATATATATATATATATATATATATATATATATATATAATATAGAAATATATAAATAGCGGATTAGATTAGCTTCCCCTAATTTTCATAAGACATTTGTGCTTTTGAAATTGTGGACCTAAAAAAATTAATAAGCGTTTTAGAAATTGTGGAACTAATTTTTTAATTAGCGGTGCCCACCTTTGTATTTATATATATATATATATATATTTACGAACACGCGCACGCACACGCACACAGGAGCTAAAGCATGCACGTGTAAAGTTGACAAAATGAAGAGGATTGCGCATGCGCGCAGCTTTTAAAACAAAGAAAACTCTGCTGTTATGCATAAAAATGCGTGTTTAAAGCGAGCAGAGACCCCCCCGCATGGTCCTGAGGAGAGAAACTCGTCGACGTATGCATTGGGAGGGAAGAGGGAGGGATTTGTATCCCCCACGTCTTTCCAAGTATAAGCACTCAATGCGGTCGATGACACACACGCAATTACGTCATCGCTGGGTTCACTCAACGGGGGGTAAAAGACGTGTGACAAGAAGTATAAACCAGCCTTTAGTGAACAAAGGTGTAAAATGGCTCTTTTCATTGTAAAGGTTGCAGACCCCTGGGATAGAATGTGTGTTTAACTGCTGTTTTCTGGAGTTGTTATAATAATAATAATAATAATAATGTCTATTCCTGTCATCTGCGTATGTTCCCATACACAGACGAAATTCGTCTCTGCATTTAACCCAACCACCTACCAGGTGGTGCAGTGAGCAGCCCGAAAGCGCCCGGGGAGCTGGAGAAATAGGTGTGCACTCATAGACACCCCAAGCTGGGTAGGGGCCGGGGCGCGAACCCGCGACCTTCGGATCCGTAGTCAAAAGCCCTGCCACTAGACCATCTTGGCTCCTAAACAGTCAATATCTAACCTGCACATAGACTCATTGCATTCCCTGAAGGGTAATTCAAGTATTTTTGTTTAATAGGATTTTGGGTAAAGTTTATAAAACATGTTGTAGAAAGCTCTTATGTCTAATTATGACACAACTAAAGATGGATGGCTAGTCCAACTGGGACAAATACTAAAGAGAACAACAGTCAAAAACTTACAATGTCAGTATTTGTATACTGTAAAATTGATGTAACACAAAGATTTATGAAATATCAAGTCAGTGAAACGCTTTATGCAAGTTAGCTCACTGTGGATACCCCTAAAGAAGGGAGCAGCTAAATGAAGAAGAAAAAAGAATAACAATTCAGCAAAATGCTAGGGCATTTTATAGATTAGAGTTGGATTGAAGAAAACAGAAAAAATGCTTGAAAGCTCAATTATCCGGGTAGATAAAAACAAAAAAGGTAGAATGGTGGAAATGGTAAATGGAGCTTATTTATATAGCGCTTTCCAGCCCCCTATGAGGAGCCCCAAAGTGCTTTACAATACCAACCATCCACCCATTCATACACACATTCATACACCGGTAGAGGCAGACTGCCATGCAAGGCGCCATCCAGTCCTACCGGGAGCAACTCTGGGTTAAGTGTCTTGCCCAGGGACACAACGACACATGGTGTGGGGAACTGGGATTCGAACCTCCAACCTTCCGATCGGGGGACGACTGCCATTACCACTATGCCACGGCACCCGGTAGAATGGTCGAAATGGTAGAATGGTGAAAATAGTAGAAATGGTAGAATGGTAGAAATGGTAGAAATTGTAAAATAGTGGAAATGGTAGAAATGGTAAAATAGTGGAATGGTAGGAATGGTAGAATGGTAGAAATGGTAGAATTGCAGAAATGGTAGAATGGTGGAAATGGTAGACGGGTAGACTAGAAGAAATGGTAGAATCATAGAATTGTGGAATTTATAGAATGGTGGAATGGTAGAAATGGTAGAATGGTAGAATGGTAGAAATGGTAGAATGGTAGAATTTTAGAAATGGTAGAAAGGTGGAAATGGTAGAAATGGTAGAATGGTAGAAATGGTAGAAAGGGTAGAATGGTGGACATGGTAGAAATGGTAAAATGGTGGAATGGTAGAAATGGTAGAATTGTATAATGGTGGAAATAAAACAATGATAGAAATGGTAGAATTGTAGAAATGGTAAAATGGTAGAAATTGTAGAATGGTGGAAATGGAAAAATGGTAGAAATGGTACAATGGGAGAATTGTAAAAATTGTAGAAATTGTAGAATGGTAGAAATAGTAGAATGGTAGAATTGTAGAAATGGTAGAATGGTGGAAATGGTAGAATGGTGGAAATGGTAGAAATTGTAAAATGGTGGAAATGGTAGAATGGTGGAAATGGTAGAAATGGTAAAATGGTGGAAATTGTAAAATGGTATAATGGTGGAAATGGCAGAATGGTATAATTGTAAAATGGAAGAATGGTAGAAATGGTACAATGGTAGAATTATAGAAATTGTATAATGGTACAATTGTAGAAATGGTAGAATGATAGAATAGTCGAAATAGTCAAATGGTAGAATTGTAGAAATGGTACAATTGTAGAATTATAGAAATTGTATAAAGGTAGAAATGGTAGAATTGTGGAAATGGTAGAATGGTAGAATTCTAGAAATGGTAGAATGGTGGAAATGATATAATGGGAATGGTATAAAACCACTTTGGTCTTGGTCCTGCACAAATAAACCATTAGCTCAATCTTTTCAGCATAAACTCTTAATACTCAAACAGGTTATATATTAACCGTTAGTAACTTCTCCACTTAATTTCATTTGAAATTATTTGAACAATCCCTTTATAAGTTTCCTCTGCCTTTCAGCATCAGTTAAGGTGACGAACAGTTTATTTTTTCTAGATCAAAAGATTGCTGATGCATATAACAATTGTTAAAATATTGGAAATAATTGGGATTATTAAAATACAGATGAAAAATACAGTACTTGTGCATGTACTTTTCAATAGAGGATTGGAAGTAGTGTTCAAATCCATCCTTCCAACCATCCATTATATTATACCAACTTCTTCCATTTTGGGTCACAGGGGTCACCGGTGCTCATATCCAGCAGTCACTGTGTCAGACGTAGGGACACCCTGGACAGGTCACAAGCCCATCACAGGGCCCCATAGAGAAAAACGAGACAAACAACCATTCACTCTCTCACTCACACCTAGGGACAATTTAGAGTTACCAGCCTAACATGCATGCTTTTGATATGTGGGAGGAAATCAGAGTACCCGGAGAAAACCCGCCTATATGGCGCCTATTAAACCGAGAAGACCAAAACTCAGGGCCGAACCGTGGCTGAATGACATGACCAGAGCTGCCAGGCAGCAATGCCGAAAGGTGGAGAGGAAGTGGAAAAAAGACAGTCTGCAGGTCTCTTTTGAGATGGTAAAAGAGAGCTGGCGCCGATATCAGAAAGCAGTGAAAACTGCTAAATCACAATACTTCTCTGATATCATTGCTGCAAACTCTCGTAACCCTCGAGTTCTGTTCTCCACCCTAAACTCTGTTCTCCACCTCACTGAACAATCACCCATGGAAGCCTCGACTGAGCTGTGCGAGAACTTCCAACATTTCTTTTTAGATAAAATCGCAACCACCAGGGCTCTCATTTCTCCTCCATCTCACGATCCATCCATCCCACCTCAATCTGTTGCTGTTTGTGACCATTTTGAACCAGTCTCTCTGTCCTCTCTAGAGCAGGTCATGTGCAACCTGAAACCATCTGGCTCCCCCTTCGATGTGGTCCCCCCTCGGCTTCTAAAGGAGGTTTTTCACACTCTAGGTCCCTCCATTCTCTCGATTGTAAATAGCAGTCTATCCTCGGGTGTGGTGCCAAAATCATTAAAACATGCTGCTGTTCAACCCCTCCTGAAAAAACCAAACCTCGACCCGTCAGTATTATCCAATTTCAGGCCTGTCTCCAGACTCCCATTTGTTTCTAAACTTCTAGAGAAAATAGTTGAGTCCCAACTAAAGTGCTTCCTGGAGGATCACGCTATCCCCGAGCTATTCCAGTCTGGCTTCAAATCCCTCCACAGCACTGAGACTGCCCTACTGAAGGTTTTTAACGACATCTTCCTATCCACAGATACTGGTGACTCTGTGCTGCTTGTCCTATTGGACCTCACATCCGCTTTCGACACCATCGACCATGAGATCCTCATTGCTAGGTTGGAGCAGTGGGTGGGCATCTCAGGATCAGCCCTAAACTGGTTCAGATCCTACCTCTCTGACAGGTCTTTTTGTGTGTCCATCAATGATTTTACTTCTGCAGTGGCGGCTCTTAAATGGGGGGTTCCGCAGGGGTCCATCCTGGGTCCTCTCTTGTTCTCCTTATACCTGCTGCCACTCGGTGCTATTTTCCGGAAACACAATATACCTTTCCACTTCTACGCTGATGACTGTCAAATCTACTTCCCCCTAAGACAAAATGGTACAGGCTCTATTCAACCTCTGCTCGACTGCCTGGCTGACATCAGGGACTGGATGGCTTTAAATTTCTTAAGCTTCAATGATAAGAAGTCTGAAGCCATATTGTTCCTTCCCAATGACACAACCTCAAACCACTGCATTGACCTGTCTGCTCTACCCCTGTCCGAAAAACAAAAAGTCACAAATCTGGGAGTGATAATGGATCCTGCCATGAAACTCAACAGTCATGTAAACATGATCGTCAAATCCTGTTTTTTCCAGCTGAGGCGTCTGTCTAAGCTGAAGCCCATATTATCCAAAAACAACCTGGAGACAGTGATTCACGCATTCATTACATCTAGGCTTGATTACTGCAATTCACTTCTGTTTGGCGTCAGTCAAGCCACCATTGCACGATTACAACTGGTTCAGAACGCAGCTGCCCGATTTTTAACCAGCACACGCAAAAGAGAGCACATTACACCAGTCTTGGCCTCCCTTCACTGGCTACCGGTTCATCTTCGAATCCAATTCAAAATTCTCATGTATGTCTACAAATCGCTGAACAGTCTCGCCCCCGCCTATCTCTCGGATCTGATACACCCATATGTCCCTCCACGTGCTTTGAGGTCAGAGGATCAGGTACTCTTAATAGTTCCAGAAACTCGCCTTAAGCGCAGGGGTGACAGGGCGTTCTCTGTAGCAGGCCCAAGACTCTGGAACGAGTTACCGCTGCTCATCAAACAGGCCCCCTCCCTCTCGGTTTTCAAATCCCGGTTAAAAACTCACTACTACTCCATCGCTTTCAATGCCAGCTGATTTGTATTGGATCGTTTGATTTATGATCTGCAATGTTTTTATGTTTTTCGTGTTGTACTTCATTGTCTGTGTTGCCTGTTGCGTGTTTGTTTGTCCAGCACTTTGGTGTGGACTTGTTCCTGTTTAAAGTGCTTTATAAATAAAATGGTATGGTATGGTATGGTAAAACCCACGCATTCACAGAGAGAACATGCAAACTACACCCAGAAAGGCCCCCGGACCGGGATTCAAACCGGGATCTGCTTGTTGAGAGGTAGCAGCTCTACCAGTTGCGCCACCGTGCTGCCCAGGGTTAAAATCATCATGCTAAAATAAATAAATAAATAAAAAACATTGAACAAAGCCAACCAAACACTACTAAACTAGTAAACAGTCTCAAAGGGACATATGTCCTGCTTAACCTGGTGACACTTTTCACTTTCCTTTGTGTATGTCAAATGCTACATCAGAATGTAAACTTTCAGCTTACATTATATGCAAATATTTATATAAGGTATGTCCTTTTCTAGTAAACAAACTATTATAATGTACTTGCATAAACAATTATAGATTTTTATGACTAGAATTTATTTGTTAAAGCATATATTATGTTAAACGTCAGGAAAAAGTGTTTGGCTTTTCTGTAATTAAGTGTGACCACATGTTGTTAAAGATTGGATATGTTGCACGTTTTTGTACTTTTGAAATAAATACTGTATAATCAAAAACAAGAAAACTATGAATATTTCCCTGTTCTTTGATTGTCTGTACCAGTAACTTTTATTGTTGCCATCATTTCCCAAACAATTCTTTTTCCATTGGCCTGCACAAAACATTTCACAAATCTGCTTTGATGACAAGCCAAAAAATGTCCTTTTCTTCTTTAGCTAATTTTTTTGCTGAAAGATACAGTCTACAAATCAAAGTGAATGCAAGCTGTCATTATTACTCTTTGGTTGTCAGGTGTCACACATTGCCTGATGGCACTGAATAAGTTTGTGGGATCTACCTGTAACCAGTGGCGGCTCCAGATATATTTTTTCTGCAGGTGCTAAAGGGGGGCTAAGCATTTTACTGAGGTGACTTTACTGTCATTCACATCACATGTGGTACATGAGGTGGAACGCAACTATGTACACAGGGTCCCAGTTACAGCCAACAAAAATACAAATTGTAAAGAAAAACAGCAATAAGATCTAAGATATGAACTAAGAATACACTAAACACTACTAGTACGAAACAATGCACCAAACAACAGCAGCACGAACATGAGTCTGTGTGGGCAGATGAGTTTGAATAAACACAGCAACATGAAATGAATCAGCAGCATGACATCAGCATCATGGATAATCAGCAGCACCTGTCAACAATCAAGTGGCATTACAGTGATTTTTTTTCAATGATTGTTTTAACAGTGATTTTTTTCACAGTGATAATCCTGACTAGGGATTCTCGAGTCTAACAGCCTCAGGGTAGAAGCTTGTAGCAATAACCAAAGGTGAGATGGAGGAAGAAGGGTGACACCTTTTCCATCTCAACTCCACTACATTTGTTTATTTTTCATTCATTAAAGAGGGGCACCAGCTGGTCAGTTTTCTGACCAACAACAACTTAATTAATATATTCACCCTTTCTTCTTCTTCTTCTTTCGGCTTTTCCCTTTTCAGGGGTCGCCACAGCGAGTCATCCTCCTCCACCTCACTCTGTCCTCTGCATCCTCTGTCCTCACTCCAACTACCTCCATGTCCTCTCTAACTGCATCCATATATCTCCTCTTTGGTCTCCCTCTTTGTCTTTTTCCTGGCAGCTGCATTTCTAACATCCTTCTACCAATATACCCACTGTCCCTCCTCTGGACATGTCCAAACCATCTCAGTCTGGCCTCCCTAACTTTATCTCCCAGTTGTTTAACATGTGCTGTACCTCTGATGATCTCATTCCTGATCTTATCCATCCTTGTCACTCCTAAGGAGAACCTCAGCATCTTCATTTCTGCTACTTCCAGTTCTTTCTCCTGTCTTTTTGTCAATGCCACTGTCTCCAGACCATACAACATAGCTGGTCTCACCACTGTCTTGTAAACTTTTCCTTTGACCTTTGCTGACACCTTTTTGTCACAAATCACTCCTGAAACTTTTCTCCATCCACTCCATCCTGCCTGGACTCTCTTTTTCACCTCTTTACCACATTCCCCATTTTCCTGGACAGTGGACCCCAAGTACTTGAAGTCCTGCACCTTTGTGACCTCTGCTCCTTGTAGCCTCACTGTTCCACTGGCCTCCCTCTCATTCACACACATGTACTCTGTCTTACTACGGCTGACTTTCATTCCTCTTCTTTCAAGTGCATACCTCCACCTCTCCAAGTTCTCTTCCACCTGTTCCCTATTCTCACCACAGATCACAATGTCATCTGCAAACATCATAGTCCATGGGGATTCCTGCCTGACCTCATCTGTTAGTCGGTCCATCACCAGAGCAAACAAGAAGGGGCTCAGAGCCGATCCTTGATGCAATCCCACCGCCACCTTGAAGCTATCTGTCACTCCCACAGCACATCTCACCACTGTCCTGCTGTCCTCATACATGTCCTGTACCAGTCTAACATACTTATCTGCCACTCCAGATTTCCTCATGCAATACCACACCTCTTCTCTTGGCACCCTGTCATATGCTTTTTCTAAATCCACAAACACACAATGGAGTTCTTTCTGACCCTCTCTGTACTTCTCTATCAACATCCTCAAAGCAAAGATGGCATCTGTGGTGCTCTTTCTTGGCATGAAACCATACTGCTGCTCACAGATAGTCACCTCTTGTCTAAGCCTTCCTTCCACAACTCTCTCCCAGATCTTCATTGTGTGGCTCATCAACTTAATTCCCCTGTAGTTGCTACAACTCTGTACATCACCCTTGTTCTTAAAAATGGGAACCAGCACACTTCTTCTCCATTCTTCAGGCATTTTCTCACCCTCAAATATTCCATTAAATATTTGAGTCAAAAACCTCACTGCCATCTCTCCAAGACATTTCCAAACCTCCACTGGTATGTCATCAGGTCCTACTGCCTTCCCCTTCTTCATTCTTTTCAGAGCTTTCCGGACTTCACCCTCACTAATCTTTCCCACTTCCTGGTCCACAGTTTCTATTACCTCCACTCTTCTTTCTCTTTCATTCTCTTCATTCATTAGCTCCTCAAAGTAATCCTTCCATCTTCCCATCACACTCTCCTCACTTGTTAGAACATTCCCATTCCCATCTTTAATAAGCCTAACCTGCTGCACATCCTTTCCAGCCTGATCCCTCTGTCTTGCCAATCGGTACAAGTCCTTCTCGCCCTCTTTAGTGTCCAGTCTCCCATATAACTCATTGTACGCCCTCTGCTTTGCCTTAGCTACTTCCCTCTTTGCTCTATGTCCCATCTTATATTCCTGTCTCCGCTCTTCAGTCCTCTCACATACTGTGTCTCAATTCAGGGGCTGCGTCCTCATGAGGACCCAGCCTAGCTGGGCCGAGTAGGCCACGCACTCACAAGACCGGGTGGGCTGAGCGAAACTGCTGAAATGGGACGGTCTAGCCTTCAGGTTTGCCCAGGGTTTGCCGGCATTGAAGTGGGTGGGGCGTTCTCTTGAAGTGGGTGGGAAGTTCTGCGCGCTCGGTGTGTGTGGAAGAGAAGGGACACCGCTAAAATATATTAGTTAGCTGAATACATGTACTGTATATATATATTAGTGTTTCTGAGTTTACTGTTAAGAACTGATTACAAATCAGTTTATTTTACACGTACGTAGCAAGGATTTTCTGAGGGGCGATCTGTTAAAACTCAGAGTGGACCTATAAATTGCAAGCTGCCCAGTAGGTCACTGCGTTAAGCATTCGGTTTGCATGCAGATCCCTTTTTCAAAAGCTGGTTCGAATCTCACTCGGTACGGTTAAAACTTATTTTACGTTTGTCTTTTATTGGATAAAAATATGAGGACTGAGATTTAAAAAATCCAATAAAAGACAAACGTAAAATAAGTTTTAGAGGACTGAGATTTTAAAAAAGGAGTTTGTGAAACTCCTTTTTTTTATCCAATAAAAGACAAACGTAAAATAAGTTTTAGAGGACTGAGATTTTAAAAAAGGAGTTTGTGAAACTCCTTTTTTTTATCCAATAAAAGACAAACGTAAATAAAATAAGTTTTAACCGTACCGAGTGAGATTCGAACCAGCTTTTGAAAAAGGGATCTGCATGCAAACCGAATGCTTAACGCAGTGACCTACTGGGCAGCTTGCAATTTATAGGTCCACTCTGAGTTTTAACAGATCGCTCCTCAGAAAATCCTTGCTACGCACGTGTAAAATAAACTGATTTGTTATCAGTTCTTAACAAACAGTAAACTCAGAAACACCAATATATATTCAGCTAAAAAATATTTTTTTAGTCGTTTCTGTAGTTACATTTTAATGAGATTCAGCTTGCGCTGAGGTTGAACGAGCTGATGACTCAACAGCACACAGCAGTCCTGCCCCTGCACGCAGAAAGTCCCACCCCCCCGCGAAATCTCTGCTGGCGCTACGAATTCTGGGATAGCCTCCGTCTTGAAGGATTCACAGATGCATCCTTGGATTTCGGCAGGAAGTAGGCTGCATTCCTCGGCCGCATGAGGAGGAGTCTTCGAATTGGGACAGTCCTCCGCGCGGGGCAATGACGTATGCGGCCGACAAATGCGCACTCATGAGGATGCAGCCCCTGAATTGAGACACAGCCACAGTCATATTTCTTCTTGGCTAATCTCTTTCTTTGAATGGCGTCCTGCACTTCACTATTCCACCACCAGGTTTCCTTATCATCCATTCTCTGTCCAGATGACACACCAAGTACCTTCCTACCTGTCTCTCTAATTACTGTTGCTGTAGTAGCCCAGTCACTTGGAAGCTCTTTCTTACCACCCAGAGCCTTTAACAGCTCGTCTCTGAATTTCTCACAACATTCTTCCTTCTTTAGCTTCCACCATTTGGTCTTCTTCTCTGGTTTTACTCTTTTTCTCTTCTTCGCAACAACAGTCATTCTACACACAACCATCCGATGCTGTCTGGCCACGCTCTCCCCTGCTACAACCTTACAGTCTCCAATCTCTCTCAGGTTTCCTCTTCTACACAGAATGTAATCGACCTGTGTACTCCTTCCTCCACTCTTATAGGTCACTCTATGTTCCTCCCTCTTTTGGAAATAGGTATTGACTATAGCCATTTCCATTCTCTTGGCAAAATCCACCACCATCTGTCCTTCCTGGTTTCTTTCCTTGACACCAAACCTACCCATCACTTCCTCATCCCCTCTGTTTCCTTCACCAACATGTCCATTCAGGTCTGCTCCAATCACCACTCTTTCCTCCCTGGGAATACTCTCTATCACTTCATCCAAATCTTTCCAAAATGTATCTTTCTCCTCCCCATCACATCCAACCTGTGGAGCATAACCACTTACTATGTTTAGCATCAGACCTTCTACTTCTACCTTTAGACACATCACCCTATCTGACACTCTCTTCACCTCTACTACATTCTTTGCCAACTCCTCCTTCAGGACCACCCCTACTCCATTTCTCTTTCTATCCACACCATGGTAAAACAGTTTGAACCCTGCTCCAATACTGCGAGCCTTGCTGCCCTTCCACTTGGTCTCTTGGACACATAAAACATCTACCTTTCTTCTCTGCATCATGTCAGCCAGCTCTCTACCTTTGCCTGTCATTGTCCCCACATTTAGAGTTGCAACCCTCAGTCCTACATTCTTCACTTTCCTCCTCTCCCTCTGTCTCCTGACACGTTTTCCTCCTCGGCGTCTTCGACTAACAGTAGTACAATTTCCGCCGGCACCCTGTTTGTCAACAGCACCGGTGGCGGACGTTGTTAACCCGGGCCTCGACCGATCCGGTATGGTTTCACTTTGATGAACTCGCATTATGGTTTTGGCAAGTGTTTTACATCGGATGCCATTCCTGACACAACCCTCACCATTTACCCGGGCTTGGGACCGGCACAAGAGATACACTGGCTTGTGCTCCCTAGTGTCTGGCTTATATATTCACCCTTTAATAACCATAATCAGTCACAGAAGTAGAATCAGTTAATTACAGGGATTTCTATACCAGAACAAATTAATATTCACCTGAATGAAGAGACCAACGTTGTCTTTGAAGTTTTATTACACAAATAAACTAAAAATCAACAACAATAATAAACAATAATAATGAATCAATCAAGGCTTAATTATCTTATCTAAGGCAAAATTGACTCTATGAGCAGGAATTATTTTGGTTTTATACACGCATGGATTTAAACAAAGTTTGACTATTTTAATCAATAGTTTACTTTGGATTTTGGTTGAAAGTAGTTATTTAATGTAATCAGATAAAGTCAATTATTATCACTGCAAGCCAGGAAATGATTTAACTAGTTGCATTAGCTGAAAATGGCATAACCAGACCATCATGTCACCAGTTTCTGCTCCTTACCGGGTCAGTGTTGAGGGCACCATGTCACTCGTCTTTCTGGGGTTTTGCTGGTGGATCAGACCAGGATAGACAATGCAGAGGACTAACTGGGAACTGCTGCCCAAAGTTAGCTGAACGTGCTGCTCCATCCTCCAACTATCCAGCGTTAGCATTAACAGCATTCTCCGTAGATGTGGAAGGATGCCAGTAGGCTTGATCCTTCTTCCAAAGTATTGTTTATTTGTTGGCTGCAGTCTGCGCCCCAAAAAATCCCCCTTCTCTGATTCCATTCTAGGAAATTTGGGTAATAGAAAATGTTCCATTTTTGTATTTCATGCACTTTTCAAATGTTTACCACACTTTCAGTAACTTGAATTTTCACTTCCGGTTTGGAGGTTAATTTCCTGTTGCGAGATCAGTACAGGCAACCCTCTCTCTGAGAAGCAACGGCTCTAGCCACCATAGCACCCGTACATACAATAACTTAATTAGATAAAATTAGTTTATTCCCCTCCCTTTAAACCTAAACCTGCAGTCTTCCAATATCACTGTGAGACCCCTTTGCTCCAAAGCTCCACCAGTCTGAGGTCCATTAAAATGCATATATGCACACACACACAAAAAAAATTGTACTGAACATAATTTTTGTTGAGCTTTATTTGTTGTTCTTGATCTACTGTACCCCGGTGTTTACCCCGTTGAACGAGAGGGTAGCCTCCCTTTGCCTACGTGTGGGGGGACGGGCTCTGACTGTTGTTTGTGCCTATGCGCCAAATGGCAGCGCAGATTACCCACCCTTTTTGGAGTCCTTGGAGGGGGTATTGGAGAGTGCACCTCCTGGGGACTCCCTTGTTCTACTGGGGGACTTCAACGCTCACGTGGGCAATGACAGTGAGACCTGGAGGGGTGTGGTTGGGAGGAACGGCCCCCCTGATCTGAACCCGAGTGGTGTTCTGTTATTGGACTTCTGTGCTCGTCATGGATTGTCCATAACGAACACCATGTTCAGGCATAAGGGTGTACATATGTGCTCTTGGCACCAGGACACCCTAGGTCGCAGTTCGATGATCGACTTTGTTGTCGTCTCATCTGATCTGCGGCCGCATGTCCTGGACACTCGGGTGAAGAGAGGGGCGGAGCTGTCCACTGACCACTACCTGGTGGTGAGTTGGCTCCGATGGTGGGGGAGGATGCCGGTCAGACCTGGCAGACCCAAACGTATTGTGAGGGTCTGCTGGGAACGTCTGGCAGAGTCTCCCGTAAGACGGAGCTTTAACTCCCACCTCCGGGAGAGCTTTGAACACGTTCCGAGGGAGGCGGGGGACATTGAGTCCGAGTGGGCCATGTTCCGCGCCTCTATTGTCGAGGCAGCTTATCAGAGTTGTGGCCGCAAGGTTGTTGGTGCCTGTCGTGGTGGCAACCCTCGAACCCGGTGGTGGACACCGGCGGTGAGGGATGCTGTCATGCTGAAGAAGGAGTCCTATTGGGCCTTTTTGGCCTGTGGGACCCCGGAAGCAGCAGATAGGTACCGACAGTCCAAGCGGCATGCGGCTCGGGTGGTTGCTGAGGCAAAAACTCGGGACATGGGAGGAGTTCGGAGAGGCCATGGAGAATGACTTCCGTACGGCTTCGAGGCGATTCTGGTCCACCATCCGACGTCTCAAGGGGGGGAAAACGGTAGGCGACCAACACCATTTATGGTGGGGATGACGTGCTGTTGACCTCAACTCGGGATGTTGTGAGTCGGTGGGCGGAATACTTCGAAGACCTCCTCAATCCTACTGGCACGTCTTCCACTAAGGAAGCGGAGCCTGGGGACTTTGGGTCGGGCTCTGCAATCTCTTGTGCTGAGGTCACCGAGGTGGTTAAAAAGCTCCGCGGTGGCGGATGAGATTCACCCTGAGTTCCTTAGGGCTCTGGATGTTGTGGGGTTGTGTTGGCTTACGCGACTCTGCAGTATCGCATGGACATTGGGGGCAGTTCCCTTGGATTGGCAGACTGGAGTGGTGGTTCCCCTATTCAAGAAGGGGGACCGTAGGGTGTGTTCCAACTATAGGGGGATCACACTCTTAAGCCTCCCTGGTAAGGTCTATTCAGGGGTTCTGGAGAGGAGGGTCCGTCGGATAGTCGAACCTCGGATTCAGGAGGAGCAATGTGGTTTTCGTGCTGGTCGTGGAACACTGGACCAGCTCTACACCCTCAGCAGGGTCCTGGAGGGCGCGTGGGAGTTTGCCCAACCAGTTTACATGTGCTTTGTGGACTTGGAAAAGGCATTCGACCGCGTCCCTCGGGGGGTTCTGTGGGGGGTACTCCGGGAGTATGGGGTACCAGGCCCATTGATATGGGCTGTTAGGTCCCTGTACGACCGGTGTCAGAGCTTGGTCCGCATTGCCGGCAGTAAGTCAGGCTCGTTTCCAGTGAGAGTTGGACTCCGCCAAGGTTGCCCTTTGTCACCGATTCTGTTCATAACTTTTATGGACAGAATTTCTAGGCGCAGCCAAGGTGTTGAGAGGATCCGTTTTGGTGGCCTTAGAATCGCTTCTCTGTTTTTTGCAGATGATGTGGTCCTATTGGCTTCATCAGATCGTGATCTACAGCTTTCGCTGGAGCGGTTTGCAGCCGAGTGTGATGCGGCCGGGATGAGGATCAGTTCCTCCAAATCCGAGGCCATGGTCTTGAGCCGGAAAAGGGTAGCATGCCCTCTCCGGGTCGGGGAGGAGGTCCTGCCCCAAGTGGAGGAGTTTAAGTATCTCGGGGTCTTGTTCACGAATGAGGGAAAACTGGAGCGTGAGATCGATAGGCGGATAGGTGCAGCATCCGCAGTGAAGCGGGCGCTGTACCGGTCTGTCGTGGTGAAGAGAGAGCTGAGTCGAAAGGCAAAGCTCTCAATTTACCGATCGATCTACGTTCCCACCCTCATCTATGGTCATGAGCTTTGGGTTGTGACCGAAAGAACGAGATCTCGGATACAAGCGGCTGAAATGAGTTTTCTCCGCAGGGTGTCTGGACTCTCCCTTAGAGATAGGGTGAGAAGCTCAGTCATCCGGGAGGGACTCGGAGTAGAGCCGCTGCTTCTCCACATCGAGAGGAGCCAGTTGAGGTGGCTCGGGCATCTGGTTAGGATGCCTCCTGGACGCCTCCCTGGTGAGGTGTTCCGGGCATGTCCCACCGGGAGGAGACCCAGAGGAAGACCCAGGACACGCTGGAGGGACTATGTTTCTCGGCTGGCCTGGGAACGCCTTGGGATTCCCCCAGAGGAGCTGCTTCAAGTGGCTGGGGAGAGGGAGTCTGGGCCTCCCTACTTAGGCTGCTACCACCGCGACCCGACCCCGGATAAGCGTACGAAAATGGATGGATGGATGGATGGATGGATGGATCTACTGTACTTATGTTGTATAATTATTCTGAAACGTATGACAATTTCATAATGGTTTTCAGTTTTATGCAAAAACCACACACACATTTTTCTTTATATCATCTACATTTTTTTTAGCATACGAAGATATTTATAAAGCACTTTAAAAATCAGAAGTGTTTAAATTAACTGTACAATGTCTAGTTAATCTTAAATCATTCTGTAAATAAGCAGCTAATTAATGATTATAATGAACAAAAAAGGAATGTGGTAAAATACTCATCAATAAACGTATCAAACTGAGTTTTAATGAAAAAGGCAACCTTTTGCAATTATTTTGTTCCACATTCAATCATTGCAGCAGAGATCTGTTGATAAATAATGATCAAAAAATAATTCCATGATTTTTATTTCTGAAATTACCTAGTGGGTTGTGTAAGCTGGTTGATCCCACTCCTTCAAATCAGTCTTACATTCTACTGATTACACACATATTTCACACTGAATTTTGACCCCAACCACTCATTCTCTTTCTTCTCATACTAATTGATGAGGGACATCTCTGCACTTGTTTAACCTGCCTGCCTCTTCCTCTCGAGTCAGAAGCAGGTGACAACTTTCATTACTAAATAAATGAGCATGGGAAAGAGGGACTCTCATCCCAGGACCAATGATGCAACAATTATCTCATAGCAAACAAGACTCTGCCATCACCTGCCTCAGTTCAAAAAATCAATTTGTCTCAGAAAAAAAAAAGATTGAAAATGGAACGAGGATTCTGTAGAAAGTCAAAAGGGGAGAAGAAAAAATTGCAACTCATATTGCCAGTTTTAACTTCAAAATTGCAGTACAGTATTTGTACTACCATTTCTCCTATACCCTATATGGAAATATGAAACTAATTACCAACTATTACCCCTATCCCTACACTTACGCCTTAACCCTTAATTTAAAATGTCCACAAGGGAGAGTGGGCAAATGTTTCACTATAGTATGAGACAACCCTTCAAGAAATTGATGTATCAGTCTTAGACTATTTTTAAGTGAAGAGATATAAAATTATTATGCCCATATAGTTTTTTTTTTTAACCTTTGAATTTGTGTTGTGTGTGTGTTGGAGTTTACCCCGGTAGATGAGAGGGTAGCTTCCCTGCATCTTTGGGTGCGGGGACGGGCTCTGACAGTTGTTTGTGCCTAGGTGCCAAACAGCAGTTCAGATTATCTGGCATTCTTAGAGTCCTTGGCGGATGTGCTGGAAGATGCGACATATGGGAATGCCTTTATTCTTCTGGGGACTTCAATGCCCACGTGGATAATGACAGTGTGACCTGGAGGGAAGTGATTGGAAGGAATGGCCTCTCTGATCTGAACCTGAGCAGTGTTCTGTTATTGGACTTCTGTGCTAGTCATAGTTTGTCCATCAAAAACAACATGTTCGAACAGAAGGTTGTCAATAAGTGCACTTGGAACCAGGACACCCTAGGTCATAGATCCATGATTGACTTTGTAGTTGTGTCCTCTGATTTGTGGCTGTTTGTTTTGGACACTCGGATGGAGAGGAGCTGAGCTGTCAACTGATCACCACCTGGTAGTGAGTTGGATCAGATGGTGGGGTAAAATGTCAGACAGGCCCAGTAGACCTAAACGTGTAGTGGGGGTTTGCTGGGAATGTCTGGCAGAAGAACCCAAAAGAAACCCTGATGCATGCTCAATAATCCAGGTAGAAAAATCTAAAAAAGCTAAAACTGGTCCTCTGGACATTCAAAAAGATCTTCAACTCACACTTCCGGGGAGCTTTATTCACATCCCAACTAAGGTGGGAGCCACTGAGTCTGAGTGGGTCATATTCCAGCTCACTGTTTCTCCTGCTGGATCACCAACTTCCTAACAGGCAGGACACAGCAGGTGCAGTTGGGGAAAATCATGACCTCCTCACCAGTGGCGGACTTAGACATTTTGGGGCCCCAGGCAAACCTTTGTAAAGGGGCCCTCCCCCAAGTCAGCCTAAATGTACCATTAGGCCCTGCCCTGAAGGTCAAAGATTTTCATGTTCATACTCTAATACTGGGAACTAGACAATAAAAACAACCGTTTTTTCTCTACTTTAATAAGGTACAACTATCCTTTAAAGTCTTTTTAAGTTTTTCCACTCCACTTTCGTATCTTCGCGTTGGCTTCATCTGTTTTCCATCTCCTCTGTCTTCCCGCTCAAGCATACTGAACACTTCCTGGATTTTTGGGTGATGTGTAACGCTCATTAAGGCTAGGCGCCTGACGACGGCCAGATATGGTAAATAGACAGTCAGAAAAGGTTCAGCTGAGGAACCTGTTGTGTGAATAAAACACCATCAGACAAGAAGCAAGTTTTAAGATGTTTGTATTGTATAGACTTAGGAAGGTATTTATAATAATATTGTTTGTAATAATAATCATTTTCTTTGAGTATAACCAATAGACAAAATACACACAACAAAACAGACCCTGATTACACCCAAGAGTTCTTTCTTTTTCTATTTTAAATCAGTTCTTGAATCCCGGATGATTAAAGGTCCATCAATCAATAATCTGGTAGTTTGTATTTCATGATCCAGGGTAATATGTCCAGAAAAAACAAATAGTTTGGTGCAATTTAAGTCCTACCGAACAGCTGCAGTGATCTGGTAGCTCGCCATCCTGGGTGGGAACAGGGGGTGAAAAAAACCCTGACCTAAACAAGGTCATAAATAAAACAAAAATTAGCATTACTATATACACAGGACTAAACTGTTATCAAAAATAGTTAAACATTCACATAGTTAAAGGTTCAGTATGTAATTTCTGGAACATGCTGGAACTTAGGAAAATTTTGAACAGAGACATGTTTCTGGTCCCTCCCGCTCAGAGCCATATATGGCTCTGTTACCCTTGCTCTGCTGAAATTCAAATTCAAGCTCTGTTTTTATTGGCTGATTCAAATTCAAGCTCTGTTTTTATTGGCTGGTTACAAACTCTGTTATTATTGGCTGGTTAACGGCGGGTCACTGTGGCTTTTTAGAAATGCTTTTAGAGAAGCAAGGGGTCAATAGTTTTTTCAGAGATTACTTGTCTAAAATCAGTATGTCAGGAGGTAGTGACAGAGTGAAGAAATATGTTAAAAATATATTGTTAGAAAAGTTACATACAGCTCCTTTAAACATTCACAAAAACAAATAAAATAATTCCAGCAGGTATTTTTCAAGAATCATTCAAATGTCCTGTTAAGCACCTTGGTCAATGCAAGGCATTGTAGGAAGGTGCTATACAAATAAAGTTTATTATTATTATTATTATTATTATTATTATAACTTCAATTCAAAGACCACATCAACAGTACAGATCAAATTAAAGTTACAAAAGTGCACTTCCAAGTTGTATCCAAGTTTAATTCATATAAGAGTCAATTAAGCTTAATTTACTTCAATATTGTTTCAATAAACAAATAGTAATTTCTTTTTTGTTGCGCAACCCAAAATAAATTAAACCAATTCCAAATTTCTATAGTCCGTCAACAGATTTAATGAGAAGTAACT
>JBBPBX010039956.1:14654-29621 GCA_038048925.1 Garcialebias charrua | reverse complement strand
GCCACAAGAAAAACAGCGTCCGACACAAACTGGTCTCGCTCACCCTGAAGAAGAAGTCCAAGATCACAGAGGAGGTGTGAGATGAAGAGGGACAGGTCTTCATCGTTGTTTCAGAACTGAAATAATAATAATTAAAAAAATAATTACACTCTGATGCATTTTACACTTTAGGTCACCAAGCGGCTTAACGATGGGGAGTACAGTCTCCATGGCAACAGCATGCTGGAAGACCGACCGACTTCCAACTTGGAGAAACTTCACTTCATCATCGGCAACGGGATCCTGAGGCCAGCACTGAGGTAAACAAACAAACTAAAATTGAATTAAACAATTAAATGTATGTAGCTTTGGGAGTTTGACTCTTGGGTCTACATGTGTTTTGTGGATGACCGTGTTCGGGTTTGACCGGTACGGTTGTTTTTAAGGTCTGACCGGTCCCTGTAGAACCAGATCAGGAGCTGCATTTGGTACAAAATTGAGCTACGGTAGTTCTCGGTGCGGGTTGGACTCCACCAGGGCTGTCCCTGGTCTCCAGTCCTGTTTGTGGCGTTCATGGACGTCGTGGAGTGGGGCAGATGAGGGTGGAGACAAGTGTGACCGCTTCACTTATCCCACCCACATCTTTGATGTTGTCGGTACCGGGGCTTGAACCGGCGACCTTCCGATCACAAGCGCACCTTCTTAACCTCTGCGCCACCACTCCATAAGTCTAATAATAGAATTATTCTACTGTTGACTAATGTCAAATATAGTGCAGTGAAATATTCATCTGTGCTTTGGAGACATTGGTATGATTGACTCCTGAACGGTTAGGTACTTTTTCTATTGTACTTTTTATTTTATTTTATAATTTTTATAATTTTTTATTTGTATTTTGTATTTTATTTTATCATGTTCGTTGTCTCTTATGTAGGTTGGACTCTGAGTCTGTAATAAAGTTATCTATCTATCGCTGAATGACCTCAGTTTGCAGAAATAGAGTTTAACTGTGACAGGATCGGCCAAAATAACGTCCATGTGCTATCTTTATTTTATAAACCTTTCCACTACTTTCACTTTTACACAATGAGTTACAAAATCTTTTATGTTTCTTTACAAATAGTAGCGGGTAACACTTCTGGTGCATGAAGAGTCCAGGTCATCCATTGATTCCGGAGACTTTTCTTTAACCAATTTAAAAAACAAAAATCTGTCAGTCTTAGAAAACATCCTCTACCAATGAGCTGGTGTCCACTTTATACAAATATCCACAATGATACCCGTCTGCACTGTAGTGATACACCTTGGTCTCTGAAAACTCTCGGTGGTACACCTGTTTCTCTGTAAACTCTCAGTGAGACCTCTTTTCTTGAAAACCTTCAAGAAGAAGACAGCGGACACTGTTCATTCCATTAATTTGAATCAAAGGAATATTTTATGTTGAAAACCAAACCGGAACAAGAGTCGCTACCTCGGTCCGACTTGAAGCAGACGGCTGGGACGCTGTGAGGAACACGCAGGGAGTCCTGTTTGGACGTAGCTGGACAGACGATCCAGTGTACGTTTAATGCTGGCTCTTTTACTGGAACCGAGACGGACGTCTTCACAAGGTAAACAGTCGATGTTACCCACGTGGACCGGCGTTTAGCTGATGTCGCCGAAGAGCTGCCATGTTTCTGGTTAAACTCATTTCAAGATAAATCCCTCTCTCTTCCTTCCTTCTTCTCTTACCTATCTCCGCCAGTAACATTAAGTTAAAACGTGCCTGCAGATATAAGTTAATTATCATCTCATAACTTTATTCTGTTGTTCCTAAAATACACGTCGAGTAGTAGAAGTTATGGACGCATGATTTCAGCTGTTGGGTGTCACGTTATAGGAAAATCTGATCAGTCATGGTGTTAAATTTAATGATTTGTTAAATAAATGACACCATTTCCTTGATGGGTCAACTATAATTAACGTTTCATGTCATTTACGTCTTATCTGGTCGCACAATTTTATTGTTTAATCCGAAAAAGCAGAGAATCCGTGAATAATTGATGATAAGGTTGTGTCAGGATAAAACCTGCTCATCTTCCATCTGGTGGACTGTACGTTTCAGTAGATCCGACAGTATCTGTACTCCTACAGCACCAAACACGACTATTCTGTTGTCATTACAAAACAAAGGAATTGTCGAGGAGCTTTAAATACTTGAGATAAAGGAGGTGCATCGCTCCAGGTCGTGCATGTCATGTCTTCACACATGTTTTTGTTCTGCCTCCAATTCCTGACAAATATCTGGAACGATGAAGGCAATCAGGCTAAAAATAGCTCTCCTCCTCTTCCTTCATCTCCCACCTCTTCCCCTGCGCTGGCCGGTTTGAGCCAGGAGTCTTCTCACTGTCACGGCCTGTGGAGTGTTTTTTTCCTGGAAGGAACTCGCACTTCGCCGGGGTCTCTGCTCTGACCCTTCTCAGCACGAACAATACCCACAAGGCTCTGCTCACTCGCTTAAGCTGCGAAAGTGAGGCCCGGGCTGACGGGGCTGACCTGCGGCTCCAGTCGAAATGTCTATATCCTGTAGTAACAGGACGCGAGGAGATGGACTGGAGTCACGTTTCACATGTCCTTTGCTCCTCCTCTGCCACCTTCATCGTCACCTTGTCACCTTGTACAGATGGATGGAAGAGGGGCACGGAGGGCACTGAGCGTGCTCAGACGTCAGTGAGTTCAGGCGGAGGAGGTGGAGGGACTGTACTGGACATGAGAGGGGGAGGACAAAGGGATCAGTGGTGTCTTGGAGAGTCACCTCACTCTGGGTGGGGGGTACAAGGCAGTTCACACTGGGAAGGCAGCAGCATGAGATGAATGGGGTGGGAGGGCGCCTATTTTTTCCCTCGAGAAAGGGTGGGAGGCTTCCACAATGCCACAAAAAACATTTCCTATTTTATACCTCAAAGACAACAACAAGGTTAAATATGATCGAGAATAATGAGTTACACAAGAGCAGCTAAGTTAAAAATGGTCAGTATTTGGTGAGTATAGACAAATTAGCCTGGTTTTAAGACGTAATATTTCAAAGAAATACAAATTGCCTTTCCCCAATGCATTTTATGTGGAGTTTAGAACATGAATAAAAAAAAAAGATCAGATGTAAAAAGACACATTGCAGTAATTGTTCTTGTGAGACTCTGTTGCTCCGACGTCTTTACCTGACTGCAAGTTCACGGACGAGCGTCTCTGTCGCTCTTTCCTCATTGAGATAAAAAAATTACTAAAAACAAATCCAGTTTATTTTGACTGCTGTAATCTGCACTGAGCAGGGGCGATTCTAGAATCTGACTTTTAGGGGGTGCTTAGCCCCCCCCAGTGCTGACAATGGCTCTTGGCTTGAGTGGCCATTGGTGCCAAAAGCATTTGTAATGTAGGGGGACACACACTGGGGGAGAGGTGGGGGTCCTCCCCCAGACAATTTTTCATTTCATTTATTTATTTCTATAGCGCTTTACACAACCACGGTGATGGTGACAAAAAAAAAACAGTACAGTACTTACAACAGGTTAAAAATCAAGAAAAACACAACATAATAGCAAAAGTAAAACCAGAAATGTCACCACATATTTAATTACTAAAAGCCTGTTGGAATAAAAAAAGTCTTAAACTTCGATTTAAAAGGGCCAAGTTCAGTAATCTGACGTAGCTCAAGCGGGAGTGTATTCCAGAGTCGAGGTGCGGCCGCAGAAAAGGCACGGCCACCCCACCGTTTATATTTTGTCCGTGGAACAGAGAGCAGGAGCTATCTGACCTCAGAGACCTGGAGCGGGCGGGGAAACTTAACAACTCTGTTATATAAGGAGGAGCGAGGCCATTCAGAGCTTTAAAAACAAATAATAAAAGTTTAAAATCTATCCTAAAACGGACAGGAAGCCAATGTAGAGAGAATAAAACAGGTGTGATGTGGTCCCATCTAGGAGTGTTGGTTAAAAGGCGAGCTGCTGCATTCTGAACAAGCTGGAGGCGGCTCAGTGTTGACTGAGGCACACCAACATACAGAGCGTTACAATAATCGAGCCTAGAACTGATAAAAGCATGAACAGCCTTCTCCAAGTCACAACGGTTTAAAAAGGGTTTGACCTTTTTTAAAAGACGTAAATAAAAGAATCCAGACCGGACAACAGAGGCGATGTGTTTGTCAAAGTGTAAAGCCTTATCAAAGGTCACTCCAAGGTTTTTCACACTGTCACTGAAGTTAATATTCAAAATTTCCCATGCCAGTTGCATCTTTGTCACCAAATAAAATCCATTCTGTTTTATTGTCATTTAAAAACAGGAAGTTATTGTTTAGCCAATGTTTGATTTCAGAGATGCAGCCAAAGAGAGAAAACATTGGATTACTGGATCTAGGCCTTAGTGGTAAATAGATCTGCAAATCATCTGCATTAAAATGAAAGTTAAAATTGTGTTGTCTTATAATAGATCCAAGTGGCAACATGTACAAGGAAAAAAAGCAGAGGGCCCAAAACGGAACCCTGGGGCACCCCACACATTGCACGGCCCTCCCCAGTCCGGCTCGTCCCTGGTTGGCCCAGAGCCAGCCCTGGCCCGCCCCCGTTCATTGCGCATTATGTGGAGAGCAAGCCTTGAAGTGGGTGGGGTGTTCTCTTGAAGTGGGTGGGGTGTTCACTTGACGTGGGTGGAGTGTTCTTGTGTGTGCGCTTAAAGTGTTTTAAGAGAGGAGACGCCGCTAAAAAATATTTGTTTGCTGAGTATATATATTAGTGTTTCTGAGTTTAATATTTGTTAATAACTGATTACAAATCAGCTTATGTTAGAACGTAAATAACACGAAGCGCGCACCCATTTCCGCCTTTCAGCACGACCTGAATGTCATTAAAATATAACTAATATTGTCTAACTCGTGCGTGCAGCCAGGGTTTTAAAATGTAACTAATAATCTCTAACTTCTACGTGCAGCTAGAAAGTTAAGAGGGGTGATTCCTATATGTAAAGTGGACTCCTTAAAAACCAATCTGCCGCTGTGGCTCAGAGAGATCACGCACTGCTGTTACACTCATTTTATCTTGACCCGGGGAAGCGGGTTCGCTTCCCACCTGGTACAAAGTTATTTTACTTTTTTTTTTAATTGGAGTAAATAAAAAGGAGTTGTGTTAACCAAACAAACTCCTTTTTATTTACTCCATTAAAAAAGAAAAAGTAAAATAACTTTGTACCAGGTGGGAAGCGAACCCGCTTCCCCGGGTCAAGATAAAATGAGTGTAACAGCAGTGCGTGATCTCTCTGAGCCACAACGGCAGATTGGTTTTTAAGGAGTCCACTTTACCTATATAGGAATCACCCCTCTTAACTTTCTAGCTGCACGTAGAAGTTAGAGATTATTAGTTACATTTTAAAACCCTGGCTGCGCGCAAGAGTTAGACAATATTAGTTATATTTTAATGACATTCAGGTCGCGCTGAAAGGCGGAAATGGGTGCGCGCTTCGTGTTATTTACGTTCTAACATAAGCTGATACATAAGCTGATTTGTAATCAGTTATTAACAAAAATTAAACTCAGAAAAACTAATTCAGCTAATATTTTTTTAGGGGTTTCTGTAGTTAAATTTTAATGAAATTCAGCCCTCGCGCTGAGGTTGTTGTTAGAACGAGTCCAGCCCCTGCTGCAAACAACGAATCAAATGTGAGCAGTAAATGACGTCAAACTGGGCCGGGGGAGTCCGGCCCGATCAGAACCACGGTGGAGATGGTTCCAAAACGAGGGCGGACCCGGGGAAAAAAAGGAAAATGCGAACACGCCGAACCCGGGTTAGAAGGCGGGGCGGGGCGGCCCGGGCCATTGAGGGCCGGCCAATGCGAAAACGGCTACAGAAGAGGGGCTGTAGAGGAAGAGTAGCCATTGAGCAAGATAGAGAAGGTCTTGGTGGGGGTCCTCCCTCAGAAAGTTTTTGATAAAGTAGATGTCATTTGCTGCATTCTGGTATATTTTAACGTGTTGTTAAATAGCTACGTTTGGGAGTGGTGGCGCAGAGGTTAAGAAGGTGCGCTTGTGATCGGAAGGTCGCCGGTTCAAGCCCCGGTACCGACAACATCAAAGATGTGGGTGGGATAAGTGAAGCTGTCACACTTGTCTCCACACTTACGGTATCTCCACCCTCATCTGCCCCACTCTGGGCCCTTGAGCAAGGCCCTTAACCCACACCATCTGCTCCCCCGGGAACCCTAGATATCAGCTCTCTGCTCCACACAGAGGGCTGTGGTTGCTCGGTGGTCTGTGGTTGTGTCAGGAAGGGCATCCGGCGTAAAAACAACTGCCAAATCTTCGTGCGACTAGATCGCTGTGGTGACCCCTAACGCAGGGAAAAAGCCAAAAAAAAAAAGTTTAATATCTACGTTTACCTACATAAGTAAACAATTGATTCAGTGACTTTTTAGAGAGCATCAGGTCTCTTGTAAATGAGCCCCCGAGGCTTAATGGGATTAAGTCAAAGTCAAAGTCAAAGTCAACTTTATTGTCAGATCTGCAATATGTACTGTACAGGACATACACAGGACCGAAATTGCGTTTCTCTCAGTCCCTCGGTGCAACAGTAAACATCTAAACATTGAAACACTGAAACATATAATAATAGACATAAGCATAAAATAGTAAAACTAACACTGTCCTGAGTTTTTTTTTTTTTTGCATAGCGGTGCAAGAGCATGAAAATCCACACCAACTCTAAAACTAAAACATTAAACATTTAATGAACATAATACTGTCCTGAGTTTTTGCATACTAGCACAAAAAAAAGAGTATAAAAAGTATAACTAAAATAAACTAAAGGTTTCTAGCATTGACATTTGCAAAGTGGCAAAGCAGCGTATGAGTCAATGTACACAGTATATGTATGAGGTAGTAGTTGATGTTGTTATAGAGGCAAAAAGTGGCATATGCAGTAAGGCACATTGGGCATCCCTAAATAAGACCGTTCAGAGCACACTGTATATGTACCAGCAGTGGTGTAGATATTAGAGTAGTGTAAATAAATGTAAACAGTAGTAATTACATGTAAGCAGTAGTAATAAAAGTAAACAGTATTAATAAATGTAAACAGAGAATGTAAACAGTATTATGATTATAGGCAGTGATGTAATACAGACATTAGTGCAAGTATGAGAAGTAGTGCAAACTGTATGAGCACATGACCGAGAGTTTAGTGAAAAACTTTGTGTTGAGTGATAATGTGTGAGAAAGTTTTAGTGTTAAGGCAGTTCAAATGGGAGGGGGGGCAGAGCAGGCAGAGTGTTTAGCATTCTGACTGCCTGATGAACAGAGCTGTCTAAATTAACCTGTCTAAATAAAGGTTGAATGAATGAATGAAGAAGTAGCCTGACCAACAGCTCTCCTTGTGTGATCAGAGTGCTCCACTTCGCTCACACATCCTAAAAAACCCCGGTTGACAACTGCCGGCACTAACGTAACGCTAAGCTAGCGGCACGCAATACAGACGTGCTAGCTAAGATGCTGATGTAGCACTTAGCTTTGCATTACACAACCTAATAAAGGCTTTGTACAAAATCAGTTTACTGTTAACTAATCACCTAATCATTGCCAATGAGCATGCTGAGTTTTTTTAAAAGTAAAACGAGAATCAGCAGCAACCTGTCCCAGATTGGTGGGACCGATTAAAGGTCATCAGGGGCCAGAATTGGCCCACAGGCCTTGAGTTTGACACGTGCTTAATAATCTTTTCATTCAATAGCAGCCATCAGATTTGTGTATGTTTCTGTCTTTGTTGGGATCTTGAACAAAGCTAATAAAACGTTTTGTTTGCGCACATGCTGCAAACGCTCCGAGTCATCGCTCATGTTTTAAATATTTGGCCTCCAGTCAGATTTCCTTGGAACATTCGTCTAGAGGACTTTGTGTTTTCCAAAGTTTTTCTTCAGGCTACGTTTTCCGCACCTTTTAAGAGCTGCCGTTCTTTTTTCCTCTGAATGTCTTTTTTTGTGGTTTGTTTTGTTTAGTAGGCCACCTGACTTTGACCTATGAGTCATTCTGGCATGAAAAGGCTTCGGAATGAACAAGCGTGTCAATGTTTAATAATGAACTTTGCAAATAACCTATTTTAATTTGGGTTATCAGCACTTTGTTTCTAGCAGTCTGTCACCAGAAGCTGAATTATCTCACAGGTAGTAGTAAGGAAAATATGTGATTTTCAGTTTTTATTTTTTATTTTTTTGTCCTCTTTTTGTCAACTTTCCTATGTTTTAAACCCAAGCTGCACTGTGCTGTCAGGATTGTGATACAAGACACAGCTTGAGTGAAAAAGCAGCAAGCATAACAAAAAAAATAATAATAAAAAACTTCGTATACAGGTAGTCCCCGACTTACGACAAAGTTCCGTTCCTACGTTCCGTCGTAACTCGGATTTCGACGTAACTTGGAACATACGTCCAAACTGCACCTTATACGTACAGTACTGTATTTTACCAAGCACTTAGCCTATCCTAACACAGTACCCTACATAATTATCAAAAAAAATGTACATTTGAGAGCCATAATGAAGGAAAAAAGTTAATTTCCTACTCTGGAATGCTGGTGAAGCCATTTCCTCCGTTTCTCCGTCCCTCCACCGGATTCTCCATTCATTTACGTTGTAAAACCGTCATCCATAAAACAGCTACTTTTCCACAGCTGCTGCCTGTCCAGCTTGGTCCAACAAGTTTTGTTTTGTTTTTTGAATGTCCAGAGGACCAGACTTAGCTTTTTTAGAGAGTACAGGCAGCTGTAACAGATGTAGCTGCCGCAGCTAGCAAAACCGAAAACCGGAAACAGCCGGAAACTGCGTAAATCAGCTTCAAAATAAAAAAATTCTATATATATATATACAGGTAGTCCCCGACTTACGAGCGCTCTAACTTACAAGGTTCCGGACTTACGAGCTGGCGAATTTTTGGAAAAAAACGCAAAAAATACTGAGTTTTTCTGTGTTTTTTCACCACAGTTCGTTAGCTAAACATGTGGACACACGTTTCCGATCATTTTTATGCACTCATAAGCAGTTTTTCGATGAAAAACGAGTGTTTGTAGTCGCGCTAGCAAAACCGTTCCAACTTACGAGCGAAATTCCGGACTTACGAGACACGTGGCGGCCGTTCCAAATTACGAGATTTCCGTGTTACGAGCGCCTCGTTGTAACGGAACTCGCTCGTAAGTCGGGGCCTACCTGTATATATTTTTAATTTTTTATTTATTTATTTTTTTAATGGAGATGCGTGTCGTAACCATGAAACGTCGTAACTCAAGGCCGTCATAAGTCGAGGACTACCTGTACTTGAAAGATGCTGATTTAGATCAGTTTAAATTATTTAAATTAGGTCTGGCCTCTTAAAGGGAACATTAGAGTACAACTTTTGCACAATACTGTCACATCATTAAATAAATCACAAGAGTACTCGGGACGACATGCTGCAGTGAGTCATTTCTACATGATTTCTTCTTCCTCTGTATTATTAAACGTTTAAATGTGATTCCTCTTCCTGCTTCTCCCCACAGCAATACAAAGTTCTGTCTCCAGACCGGAAGAACATCATTTGGGACAGCAAGAAAGGTTTCATCATCAAAACTCCCAACATCTTCAACACCGGCCTCGTTCACTGCCAGACCGTCACGGAGGGCGTCAAACGTTCTCGTTCGTACTTCGTGTACAGACCAGGTGAGCACGCCACCTCAGCTGAAGCACGTTCATCACATAAACACGAGCTTCCTGCTCCAAACCCTCTGTCCTCTCCTCTCTTGTTCCAGTGAACAACATCACAGGGGTCCACCTGAACACCAGTGGGCCTGTGCAGCGCCTGAAGGGGGAGAGGCTGGTCCTGAACTGCACGGCCACGGCGGAGCTGAACACCAGAGTCAAGATCACCTGGGACTACCCCGGAAAGGTCAGACCTGCTCTCAGCGAGGCAGAAGCACGCGGTTGTGTTTGGACCGGAGACTTTCTGAGGAACCGGGCGCACCTCGACTCAGTCTGGTCCGAGAATAGATTGCTACCTGGCAGACTGGTGTACGTTTGGTGTCCGAGTAACCGCTTTAATCATGAATATTTATATTATTTGTTGAGATGTGGATATTTATCAGCTGTTTTTGTTACAGCAAATTCAGATTTATGAAGGAGAAGCAGAAGATTCTCACGAAAAAGTCAACAAATATGGACTAATTTATAGCATATTGTAGCAATTCATACTTTATCACATTAAAATGTCAATTAAAATGATTTATTGATAGGAAGCCCCGTTAATGGACTATTTAGCCCCATTTTTGCCACTTTGCTGACTAATTACAATGTCCAGAATCGCAAAACCTGCTACAAATGTGTACTATCAACTGGTGGCCCATGGGCCACTACAAGTTTGTTGGAGATGGCTTTTCCGGCCAGTGGGGGTGACGTTGTTAAGCTAAAAATGTCTGACTATTGTTAATATTTATTGATATGTTTACATTTTAATACAAAAGAAAAGACCAGATTCATGTAAAGAAAGACAAAACATACAATTTTTAACAATTTTATAAAATTTAAAACACTGAACTCTGCAGGCCGGTGTGAGTTCTCTTAATTGCTGAAGAATTAAGTGTCCTTTTCATTCATTCATTCAACCTTTATTTAGTCAGGTAAATCTTTTGAACCTCATGGGCTCATTTACGAAAGCGACCTGCTAAAACTAAAGAACAATGAACAGCAGTGATAGAATTTCATTAAACAATAAACAAACAAACAATAAACAATAGAAAACAAAAAGAGAGAAAAAAACAAAAGATTTTTTTTCTTTTTTTAACAAAGTATCAAAAAACTAGCAAAACATTATAAGGTAGACGTATAAAATCAAAGACAGGAACAAATCTGCATTGGTTTTTGCCAGGATTCCAACAGATTCTGAAAACCATATATATTCTATATATATATTATATACATATATATATATTATATACATATATATTCCATATATATATAGTCCTACTTGAAACATTAAGTTAAAGACAGGATCAAATTAGGCCAGTTTGTTGGACATCTAATTAATTTTTAAAGAAAAAACATTTTGTTCACTTTGACTTTGATTTTTGTGTTTTATTCTTAGTGTTATAAAATATTCCTTCTCAGCAACTTGTCTTAAAGATATTCCAAAACGTTCTGGTGGTTTTGAGAGAAAGATCAGTCTGTGAGACAGGACAACGACGTGACAAAGTGGCTAACAAACCAATAGCATGATGTAGTATTTGTACTATCCTTCACATATTTGAAAATGATAGGAAATCTGCTCAAACTAACCATTTTCATTATTGGCAAGAACTGAAATAAAATTCAGTTTTATTTGAGTTTTGGTCCAAGTCTGAGCCACTGCAGAGGGACCACAGAGCCGCATGTGGCTCCAGAGCCGCAGATTGCAGACCCCTGCCTTAGTGATAAAATGACAACATTACAAGCTATTTTAACATTTTGTTTCTTGTTCCCTCTCAGATTATCAGCCCCGGTTCCAGCTCTAGACGTCTGGTGAGCCACCCGATGCACATGCTGTTCTACAGCATCCTGACCATCCCAAAGCTGCAGCGTTCACACCAAGGCCTCTACACCTGCCGCGTCACCAGCGGCGAGCTACGCAAACAGCAGCAAGTCTCCGTGATGGTCTACGGTGAGTCACCTTCCCTCACACGCCCTGACGTCACAACCACATGCTTAGAAACGGACTGATGATGATTCCACATCTGCTCCCTGAAGCCTGCGTGAATGTGTTTGTGTCCCTCCCTGGTTTTAGATCGTCCGTTTATCCGACTGAAGCCCAGAAATGGATCGGTGCTGTTGGTCCAAGCAGGACAGAAATCCTACAAAATCTCCCCCAAACTGCGAGCGTTCCCTGCCCCTGAAGTTATCTGGTGAGAGGAAATTATTTATCTTCACGTCTACAAATCAGAAATCCTCTTAAATGTTATATTTTGCTGGCCTTGCCTCGTCACTTTTTATTTTATTTATTTTTTTACATTACTTACCTAAATTCTATCAAGCCTGTATATTTGGGAAAATGTTGGAATGATGTCACAAAGTCCTGCAGTTCAACATATTTTCTTCCGTTCATCTTTAATTTACAGTGATGCCTCTGAATCTTTGCAGGCTGAAGGATAACATGGTTGCAACAGACCAGTGCTCCAGATATCACATGAATGGGACTTCTCTCGTCATTCGGGACGTTGCAGAGGAGGATGCTGGGGAGTACACTGTCCATGTGCAGATCCAGCAACACGGCCTCTACCAGAACCTCACATTCACACTTGTAGTTAATGGTGAGCCACAACAGATGAGCTATTTATTCTCTGCTGGTCTTTCCTGCCTGCAGCTGTTGAACGTTGCTTTTTGCATGTTTGTGTTTGCCTTGCGAACCCCAGTGCGCCCTCAGATTGGGGAGAAAGCGGTGTCGTCGCAGAACCCCGGCTCCGTGCCTCGAGGGAGCAGAAAAAAGCTTCACTGCACGTCCCACGGTGTCCCGCCACCTCACATCCAGTGGTTCTGGCACCCCTGCCCACCTAAAGGCCTGTGAGTAGATTTAGACCAGAAGTGCTGCAGATAAATAAAGAGCTTCAGTTTAAAAAAAAAAACATGCTGTAACTAGAGAAACTGCATTTCCTGCAAAAATGCAGCTTATTGCTGAAGAATTTGCAGAAAAATAGCTGAAATTAGCTTTAAAAAAAGCCAAACTTAGCCAACAATAGCTAAACAGTACGTAGCTGAAAAGTCAGAAAGAAGTTTAAAGAAAAAAGCTGAAAGGAGCATAAAGAGGTTATATAAGCTGAAAGTAGCAGAAATTACCAGAAAAAACTAGAATTTATCTGAAAACAGCTGAATTTAGCTAAAAATGCTAAAAAGGTACACCTGAAAATTTAGTGCAAGCTTAAATTACCAAAAGTGAAGAGAGCACAATTGTGCCCAATTAGGCTGAAAAAATAATAAAATAAAAATAAAACAGAAATGTGCACAAAAAAATGTGCAAGATGTCTGAAAAAGGCTGAAATTTGCACGCAGAAAAAAGCTGAATAGTAGCTAAAAAGGCAGAAAGAAGCTTCAATTACTAGACAGAAGTGGAGAAAGCACCATTGTTCCCATTTAGGTAGAAAAAAAGTAGAAATGACCACAAAAAAAGAGGAAATGATCTGAAAAGGCAGAAATTTGCACACACAAAAAAAGTAGCTGAACAGTACCCTATAACAGCAGAAATAAGCTTAAATTACCAGAAAGAAATGGAGAGAGCACAATTTTTGCTGAATTAGGCTGAGAAAATTGAAATGAGTGAGAAAAATGTAGAATTAGCTGAAAAAGCAATAATTAGCATAAAACAGCCAAAATAGCAGAAGCTGAAATAGCAGAAAAAGCTGAAACTTGCATAAATAAGCTATAAGGAGCATAACAAGTTGAAATGAACATAAAGAAGTTAGAAGAAGTGCAAAACATGTAGCTAGCAGAATAAAGCAGGAAAAAGCACAAAACAGCTGAAAAAACAGCTGAAATTTGCTGAATGTAGCTGGGGTTTTTTTTATTGCACAAAGAAGCTGAACCAGAACAAAATGTGAAAGGAGCAGTAAAAGATTGTAAACAGATCTAAAGATTTGAAGGAAGTAAAATGAGCTCAATTCATTTTCTATGAGGAAAAATTACAGAAAAGGCTAAATATTTCAAAAAGCTGAAGTTGCACAAATACCATGTCATAACAGATTTGTCCTGAAAGAGCTAAATATTTTAATACGATTTGTTGAAATAGTACAAGAACTGCAAAACAAGAAAGATGCCGAAAAACATACGGAATAGATAAATCTAGCAGCAATAAATATAAACAGGATCACAATACTGTAGTGTGAATGCTTCATAAGCAATAAATAAAGTTAATGCTAGAGTAGCACAGTCTTGGCTAATTTACATGAAATAGCTGAACTGAGCTCCATTCTTTAGTTATTTGTGACTCGATGCAACATGTTTTAACTAAAATCACTGCAGCACAAAAAAACGCATGAAGAGATTTTATTAGATTTAGTTTATTTAGATTAGTGTATTTGAACTTGTAAGGCTAAAAGTGATGCAATGCAATACACTTACACACTCTCAGGGATGTTTTGTAACCAGAACAGATTCCTTCTAGGGCCTTTTATGTGCTGGATTGTGTCAGAATGTGTGTGTGTGTGTGTGTGTGTGTGTGTGTGTGTGCATCCACCTATGTGTGGGTGTGTTTGTGTGTTTGTTTGCTCATGCAGCTCTTTTCCCATATGTCTGTTCTCATACTGTCCACATGTTCTTTTCCACACATTTGTTTAAGTGCATATAAATATATATACTGTATGTGTGTGTGCATGTGTGTGAGAGAGTGCATGTCCGTGTGTGTGCCTTCACAGACAGAACACAGTGTATGTCAGACTTGAAAGGACAGAAGAGAGAGAAGAAGAAAATAAATAAAAAAAACATCAGTAGAAGCCAGTTCCGTGTTCTCAGTCACAATTTGTTGGTTTCCAAATCAAATGCTATGATTTAATGAATTTCCTGCGCAGGACGCAGAGTGAGGGGCCTGTTGTTTATTATTGTGATTGCACCGTGCATCCTGCAATGCTTTTCTCTTATATTTGACACACACACACACACACACTTTATATACAAAGTTCTCATGAGAAATGGCCCAGCCCCAGTGATGCTCCGGGACAGAAACGGAGTCGGCCCCAAAACACACGCGAGTGTTAAAGCAGTCAGTTTGGCAGGAGCGCTGATTGAGCTGTTCTTGGAGCCGAGACGCTTATTGTGTTCCTTACGACCGAGTCAGTGAGGTTAAGTATTACCTGAGAGCGCCACAGAAGCCGTACGTAGGACCTTCCTCTCCCATGAGACATGCTGACGTCACTGGCGTACATGACCTGTGACCCTGGCTCTGTGGCACCAAGCCACCACACCCAAAACAGTTCACATATGATATATATATATA
>JBBPBX010039956.1:0-13543 GCA_038048925.1 Garcialebias charrua | reverse complement strand
TATATATATATATATATATATATATACACACACAGTATATATATATACAGTATATATATACATACAGTATACTGTATATATATAGCACAGTCATTGTTATAAACTTAATCCACGATAAAAGATGTACACTTTTTATCCTGCGTGTTCATCTTTGAAGAGGTCAGCCGTAATCTGCATGTGAGACACGTCAAAGTGTCTGTTTTAAGTGTTCAATTTGCTTTTTAAAAAAAAGACTTGCGGCTTCAAATCCGGCATAAAATGTTGAAAAATGTAAACAATCACAGAAGCTCTGCAGATTGTGATGTTTTAGCACAGGGGTCTGCAACCTTTACAATCAAAAGAGCCATTTTACGCCTTCGTTCACTAAATTAAAAGTGTTCAGAGCCGCAGCAACATGCTACAACTGTGGTTCTCAACTGGTGGCCCATGGGCCACTTTAGGTTTGTTGGAAAGAGCTTTTGTGGCCACTAGGGGTGACATTATAAATACAGTATAAAACAACTAATATATGTAATTTGTATTTTTACAATTTTAGACAAAAGAAAAGACCTGATTCTTTTTTAAAGAGAGGGTTTTTAAATTAATAAAAGCTACGAACTATGCAGACCTAGGTAATATTTTTAATTGTGGAAAAATAAATTAAGTATAGAAATAAAGCATAAAGTTAAAGTGGGTATGCTTTACTCCTTGTACTTGTACCAGTATTTAAATATTTGCAAAATAAATGACAGGAAAATGTCTTAAACTACCGGTAATCCTTTTTTGTTGGCTGTATAACAACAAATAAAATTCAGTTTTATGTTAGTGGTCAAAGCTTGAAAGAGCCGCAGGTTGCAGAGCCCTGTTTTAGCTGCAGATTACGTCTGGCCTCTTCACTGTCTCACTTGTCAAACTCTGTTCTGGTTCACTGTGAATGTCTCAGTGTGTGTCTTTGGATCAGTGGTTTTGCTTGGATCCTCACTGGGCCCCTTGTTCTTTGCAGCCCGGCTGCACCACGAGCCTGACGCCGTGCCGGAGGAGGCCCGGGGACAGTGGGCCAGGCGGGCCCAGGGTGATGGGTGGCCCTCTCTCGCCTGCATGGGTCCAGGGTCCACTCCAAGGGGTCTGGCCCTGGGAACCGCTGCGCTCTTATCTGGCCCTGGCAGGAGGCGCGCTGGGCTTCCTGTGCAAAAATCAGAGCGCTTTTCCTCTCGTTGTTTGGCTTCCTCTCCGACGCGAGACGCTTCCCAGCGGCGTGATTGTCCCTTCGTCTTCAAACGTGGCACAGTCCGCTTCCTCAAGAGCTTGATCTATTCTTGAGTGCACCCCCCACCCCACATCCACCCTCCACCCCCCATGCAACCTTGCTGCCTCCCACCACCACATACCTCTCCAACCTTTTCCCTCACCAGCTCTTCCAGCGACCTCCACCTCTCCAGAGGAACAACTCCCCATGGCCTTACCTCCTTCTCCCCACTCCCCTACAGCCAAAACCCTCAGAGATGATCCTGTGCCTGCTAAACTGTAAACTGAGGAAAGAGACACGAGCACTGCTGAGCAGTGACGACCAGGAGGCACAGGAGTTAAATAAGTCATAAGAACCAATGGACGCCTGTTTTACTGATTATTTATTTATTTCTGCCCAGTTCATGACCTCTACCCCCCCACACACACACCAGGCTGCCTTGTAGTATTGTGCTTGTTACATTTCACACACTAATAAGACCCAGAACAAATGTACTTCCATCTCTCTACTGACTGCATTTCCGGAGCTGCTTTCCTTTTTTATTTTATTTTTTATATTGTGTCCTATAGAGTGGTACTACGTATAATGGGTGCATGAACGGCACCTGTCGCAAACCCCGATTCTGGCGTCCACGAAAAGCTGTGAGTTTCTGTCTCGGTTTGCAGCCGCAGGTTTGAAGGATAAACACGCCTCACCTTGGATGGACGGGTGAAACAAGAGAGGACGAGCTTTGTGTTGCTCATTATGGGATGCCTTCAGCTCTCTGTTAAAAGGACCAAAGGTTGACAGAAGCCTACCATGTAGGACGTCTGCACAGACCAGAGACTATCCTGTGTTGTCCACTGTCCCAAATAAAAATGTCTTCTTTGTGTGGGTCAAATGATGTCAGTATAACAGCCCTGGTATATTTGTATTGAAAGTTAATTAATACCTACCGTATTTCTCGGAGTATAGGTCGCATTGTCCAATTATCACCAATAGATTGGAAAAATCCCTAGATAGGTCGCACCGGAGTATAGGTCGCACCTACGTTTAGCTCTGCTGCAAATGTCTGCCACAGGAGCGCACAGCAAGGCTTTTAAGAAGATTAACACTTAAAAACAATTATTTGTTTGATAAAAATTATAGCAAATATATGTCTGAGCTGAACTTTTCCTTAATAAATGAACGTAATTGTGAAATGAGCTGGATTTAAAAATTTGTTTCGCCAAAAGTGATAAAAAGCCATATATAGGTCGCGCCTGCAGGTCGCAGGCCTTGAAAAAATTATAAAAAGGTGCGACCTATACTCCGAAAAATACGGTAAATGTATGCCTGATATTATAAGCCATTTTAAAAGAATAAGTGTCATTTGTGTTTTGTTTTTTTGGGGGGGAGGGAGGGTAAATGAGTAAACTGGTCAGAGTGTGTAGTTGTTTTAAAAATGTGTGTATGCACGTATCCCATTTTACGGGTGCCTGCCAATGTGACTCTTTCTCTGTATACAGATGTTTTAATGAGTAATATATGAATCTAATATTTAATAATTTTATACCACTAACTTACATATGGGGAATGTCTATATTTGCCAACTGTGTATGGATCTGTTCAAATGTAATGAAGTGTTATATCATTTTGTTTGTGTTGCATTAAAGTTTGCTCACGTTTGTGTACCTGTTCGTACAGTCCAGTGATTGTTTTTTGGGGCCGGGGACGGGAACTTCCAGGGACAGAGGTAAACGTGTATTTCGGGCAGAAGGACAGGACAGGACAGGAGATGACCACTGATACACATCTTAGAGCAGTCCATTCATATTTTCAGGATGCTCACCCTGTTGGCAGGCACACACTGTGTGAATGTGGACGTGTGCGTGCATCATTTTCTGTTTCTAACAGCATCCATGTCCTCACATCCATCCCACTAATTTTATCTGTTAGTCTGAAAGCAGCTTTGAGTGAGAATGATTTTCCTGTGAAGTGTGGGAGTGTCAATTAATCTGAGGTGGGTGCATATTTGCTGACCATGTTTATGTCTGTGTGTGTGTGTGTGTTAGGCCTGCGGTGTCATGCACAGGGTGGGTCATTTTCCTTGTCACACACACTTTTTCCATGCCAAGAGGAAGAGCAATCAGCTAAAAGGAGCCAAACTCAGGGAGGGGGCCAGGACAGCCAGAAAAGATTGACGATGAGGCAGGGAGCAACAAGGGCTGGTGACATATCTCTAAACAGGCAGAGGGTCAGTGAGCAAAGTGGAAATTATATTTTACACTGAGGATGTCAAAATAATGATGGTGATTATTTTTCCTTTTTGTAGGATCCTCAGTATTATTATATCTATTATTTGGCTGTACTGGTTCAGCAGTGACAGTTCCCAAGAAGATACCAAAACGTTTTTTGTTTTTTTTTTATATAAAAAAATTAAATATAAAATAAAGGCCTAAAAGCTGTTGCATTCAATGCCACTAGGACATTTTATTGCTGGCACTCAACACATTGTCTTTAAGGGGGGTGCATCCAGTCTGACACACTTCAAATTGAAAAAAAAATTGGTTAATTGAATTCTAAGTCATAGTAAGTATTGTAGATAATATTTTCACTTAATATTTCCAAGACATACATGTTTTCGTTCGTTTCTTATCGATTTAAGTCAAAAGTTTACAGTTGAGCCCCCCTCCCCGTTAAATTAATATGGTTAATTCCATTTTAGCTAGTAGCATCTTAGCATAGCCTGTTTAAAATTCAGTAAAACTGCCTGCTGTCTCTCAAAAAACAATAAGGTAAGTCTAATGTGAATGCTCGTTTTTAAATAATTAAATATATATATATATACATATATATATATTAAATAATTTCTAAATTTAGCTCGTGAAAGGACTTTTTTTTTCACAAAACGCGTCTTTAGCTTAGCGTTAGCGGCTAGCCAATTAGCAAAATGTAGTTGGAGAGAATTTACTATTGAAAAAAATAAAAGTACTGTATCGCTGAATTAAATAAGGTTTTGCAAAACTGGAGTCAGGCAGAAGTGATTTTTATTAAACTGAAACGGTGTACCCATAAAAAAAACTGCTTTTGTTCAATATTTTTTCAAAAATCCAGAAAAATTGGATTAATAATATTGCATAACTGTACCATATAATATAATAATTTTAATCTTGATGTATTTTTGAACATTAGCTGCTGAATCCTAATTACGTGTGCAGCTTTCATTTAAACTTAAAATAACACATGAAGCTTTGTCAAAGCAGATAAGTGAGTAGGACAGTTACAGTATAGAGTTTATAGAAAGCTGTGTTTTTAAATCATAGAAATTGCATTTCCTGTGAAAATGCAGTGTAAATAATTAATTGCAGACATCTCCTATCCCTAATCGCAGAAGAATTGATGAAAACTCGCTGAATTTAGCAAAAACATGCTGAAATGTAGCTGAAATTGAAGAACAAACCTAAGTTAGCAAAAGAAAGCCGAAAGAACACATTTGCTGAATTAGATCATAAACAAATTATCACAGAAATTAGGAAATTAGCTTAAAAAAGCTGAGATTGGCACAAAAAATAGCTGAAAAGTAGCTGAAAAGACAAAGAAGTGAAAGGGGCTGAAATGTGCTAAAAGAAAGAAAGAATTACTCGCGTTGAAAAAGCTAAATTTAGCACAGAACAGCTAAAAAGTAACTGAAATGGCAGAAAAGTTATAAACTAGCAGAAAAAAAGCTGAAAGGAGCTGAAATTATCAGAAATAATATTTAATTAAGTGGAAAGTAGCAGAAATGACCAAAAAATTACTTGGAATTTATCTGAAAACAGCTGAAATTAGCGGAAAAATAATAAAATACGTACATTACTACAAAAAAAGTAGTTGAAAAGGTATGACAAGCTTAAATTAGAGAAGAAAGCAGAAAGAACGTTTACTCAATTCAACTGAAAGAAGAAGAAATTAGCACGAAACGGTGAATATTATCTGAAAATACCTGACATTATCAAAAAAATATAAAGTAGCTTTAAAAAGCTTAAATTACCAGTAGGAAGTGGAGAGAGCACTTGCTGAATTAGGCTGAGAACAGAAAGGAGTGTGATAAATGTGGAATTAGCTAAAAAAGCTAACATAAAAACAGCTAAATTGTAGCTGAAATAGCAGAAAAAGCTGAAACTTTTAGTAATAAGCTGAATGGAGCATAACAAGCTGAAATTAGCAGAAAGAATTTAGAAGAAGCACAAACATGTAGTTAGCAGAAAGAATCTAAAAGGAGCACAAAACAGCTGGAAAAACAGCTGAAAGTAGCTGACAAAAGTTTAAATTTGCACAAGGAAGCGGAACGAAGCTGAACCAGAACAAAACGTGAAAGGAGCAGTAAAAGGTTGTAAACAGATCTAAATATTTGAAGGATGTAAAATGAGCTCAATTCATTTTCTATAAGAAAAAAGGGGCAGAAAAGGCTAAATATTTCAAAAAGCTAAAGTTGCACCAATACCAAAAGTCATAGGATTGTCATGAAAGNAAAGGAAAGGGTCTCGATTTGTAACAGTTTTTCCCCAAGAGAGGTGGGTAGAGATGTCCTCGTTTTTTTTTTTGCTCCCTCCCTCTCTTCTTCTGTCTGTCATCGCGGCTCTGAGCTCGCAACCCAATCCACACGTCACCATCCAACCACAGACAGGTCTTTTTCATTAAAATTACTGAACCAAGAGGCGGAAGTGACAAAATCTTAGATTTATTAACTCAACAAAAGATTATAAGATACACATGTTTTTATTTTGTAGACCAGATTAGAATATTTAGTTAAGCATCCAAATATGCTTACTGTCATTGTGTTTTAGGTAATGCCATGCAGTATTCCAGGTAGAAAAACAAGAAAAGTTTAACTTTTATTATTATTATTATTATAGGCAATATTTCTTAATTACATTAAGATGTCAATGTCAATGTTTACATTTAAGAAAATGATCAAAACGAATGTGTTAAAAATATATATGAAATAGCTTAATGTGTATTGTATTAGTTTAGTCATTTTGTACTGTTGGTGGAATAATTAATTGCAGACATCTCCTATCCCTAATCGCAGAAGAATTGATGAAAACTCGCTGAATTTAGCAAAAACATGCTGAAATGTAGCTGAAATTGAAGAACAAACCTAAGTTAGCAAAAGAAAGCCGAAAGAACACATTTGCTGAATTAGATCATAAACAAATTATCACAGAAATTAGGAAATTAGCTTAAAAAAGCTGAGATTGGCACAAAAAATAGCTGAAAAGTAGCTGAAAAGACAAAGAAGTGAAAGGGGCTGAAATGTGCTAAAAGAAAGAAAGAATTACTCGCGTTGAAAAAGCTAAATTTAGCACAGAACAGCTAAAAAGTAACTGAAATGGCAGAAAAGTTATAAACTAGCAGAAAAAAAGCTGAAAGGAGCTGAAATTATCAGAAATAATATTTAATTAAGTGGAAAGTAGCAGAAATGACCAAAAAATTACTTGGAATTTATCTGAAAACAGCTGAAATTAGCGGAAAAATAATAAAATACGTACATTACTACAAAAAAAGTAGTTGAAAAGGTATGACAAGCTTAAATTAGAGAAGAAAGCAGAAAGAACGTTTACTCAATTCAACTGAAAGAAGAAGAAATTAGCACGAAACGGTGAATATTATCTGAAAATACCTGACATTATCAAAAAAATATAAAGTAGCTTTAAAAAGCTTAAATTACCAGTAGGAAGTGGAGAGAGCACTTGCTGAATTAGGCTGAGAACAGAAAGGAGTGTGATAAATGTGGAATTAGCTAAAAAAGCTAACATAAAAACAGCTAAATTGTAGCTGAAATAGCAGAAAAAGCTGAAACTTTTAGTAATAAGCTGAAAGGAGCATAACAAGCTGAAATTAGCAGAAAGAATTTAGAAGAAGCACAAACATGTAGTTAGCAGAAATAATCTAAAAGGAGCACAAAACAGCTGGAAAAACAGCTGAAAGTAGCTGACAAAAGTTTAAATTTGCACAAGGAAGCGGAACGAAGCTGAACCAGAACAAAACGTGAAAGGAGCAGTAAAAGGTTGTAAACAGATCTAAATATGTGAAGGATGTAAAATGAGCTCAATTCATTTTCTATAAGAAAAAAGGGGCAGAAAAGGCTAAATATTTCAAAAAGCTAAAGTCATAGGATTGTCCTGAAAGGGCTGAATGTTTTGATTAATGATTTGTTGAAATAGCACAAAAATTGTGAAACAAGAAAGATACAGAAAAATCTACGGAAGAAAAATCGATCATAATACAGTAGTGTGAACGCTTCATAAACATTCACACATTCTCAATATTATATCAGTCCAGTCATAGAGTATGGTAACTCTTTCTGACACATACTGTTAGTACTTCTTCTTCTTCTTTTGGTTTTTCCCTCAGTGAGTCATCCTCCTCCACCTCACTCTGTCCTCCGCATCCTCTGTCCTCACTCCAACTACTTTCATGTCCTCTCTAGTGCCATGATTGCTAAATATTACAAAATTTAAAACAACGTAGTAATGTTGCATCACATTGTCTGTAAATTAACCCAAACTTCCTCTTTTGTGTTTAAATATATTCTTGTGGATTCACGTGGTATTTTATTTGATTTTATTCCACACAAGTTTCAATTCCCAAAATTTTATGTGGTAGTTTAGAACACTAAAAATAAATTTGCTGTTTTTTATTAGTAATGTCACCACAATGAAATGTTTGTCGGTGTTCATCATGTTTTGTAAATTAAAAACCATTTGACCCTTTTGATCCTAAAGCAATATCATTTTATATGATTTGTTTAATCATTTATATAACAATCTAATAGATTAGGATTATCTCTTGGATATGAAGTGCACATAAACATCATATTAAAATAAATAAATCTCTGCAATTATTGAAAACAAAAAAACTCATAAAGGAATGAATAATTTCTAATTGAATACATTCAATTTTATTTTGTATAAAACGTGCAGGTGAACACTTTTTATCAGCTGCATTATTAAAAAATTATCAACATTTTCTATATTTAACATGGATCAGTTTCCCCTCAGATACTGAGTTCAATTATCCAGCCATTTATTTTATTTATTTATTTTGAGGGGTGGGGGGTTCAGCTCTTCCTCTTTTTCTTGCATGACTTCACTTATTTTTTTTAATCATGAGGAGATCTACGTAATGTGACCCCAAATTATTTTGCGTAAGCTCCAGTTCCCACAGCTTCTCTGGTGCGTAATCTATGGATTTAGACTTGTAGTCATTGAGGTACAGGAACTTTTGTCCTGGAAATGTGGGATAATGTCTTAAGAATAGAAGGAAGCTAAAAGGCAGGATGACAATACAACCCCTGCATCCTCCTTAGTCCCAAAGTCCAACTTCAGCTTGAAGAACATGGAAGGAGGACATGGTGCTGTTTAAAAATGCTTCAGTGAGTCACATTAAGCACCTACGATCAAGACATTTCCTGGGATTGAGGTCCTCCCCCTGCTGAGCACAGCTGAGGAAAATACACCCACTCACACACCTGGAATCATATTAACACAGCTGAGATCTGTCCCTCTCCTGGTCCTATTTTCCCTTCAAAGGTGTGTATGTCCAACATCCTCCATGTGGAGCCCCGTGAATGAGAGTCTCCTGGCTTCATCTGCATACAACCCCATCCTGAGTGTTACACACGCACAGGAAGTGCTTCAGGGGAAGAAGAAGGTAGGTAAAACACATGCAGACGACGCAAAATTTGTCCAACGGGGTGAAAGCACATTTGTTTAAATAGTTTACAACTTTTATCTTACACCTTTGCAAACTGCATCCAGTAAACAAAACTACACTAGACAGCTTGGAGGCTGTATAGGACGGTTGTAATCAGGCAGGATTTCCAGCTCAGAAACCTCCATTGTGTGTTTATTACGGCCATGGAAAATGTCATGCCTTGCTCATGAGGATGTTTTTGCTCTCTGCAGACTGTGGGGGTTCTGACTGTTGCAGAGGCTTTAGTGTCTGGAGTCTATCGCTGCATCGCCTCCAACTCTTTAGACACAGATCAACTAGACGTCCCCTTCTACGTCACAGGTAATCTCAGACAAGAGGCATCACGTGTTTTCTTTCCAACTAGTAGTAAATGACTGTAAGAGAGGTTATTTTGAGAGATATTGCTGCCATGTTATTCCTTGATAGTTAAATATTTATTTTCAATATTTCAGCAGGATTAGGGGATTAAAATTGTTTGTGGTCACAGGAAACAAAATAAAAAGATTAGTTGCACCAAGGTCACTTCTGTGCTGTAAAAATGAACTTAAAGGTATTGTGACATGATGTTGGAAATTTGCACATTTGCCAGAACATATATATCTTATATCATTCAGCTCTGTTCGTTTTTGCAAAATAAATTATAAATATATTAAAATTTTATTCCAAGTTATGGTAGTTTTTTCTCTGGGACACGCCCCTAAAAATCTGCGCATTTCCGTAAAACGTCATCGTGACGTGACAACGGGAAGGCACGCTCCAACGCGCATGTAAATAATAATGGCGGAGCATGTCCGATTGCATTTGAGATCTATCATTTTAAAACAGTAAATCATCCAAAACTCTCATTAATAAACCCTCCCTGAATAAATAAACTTCCTGATGTTACTTGATCGCGCAGACATAATTTAAAAATACATTATTAGAAAAGTGTGTGCGCAACTCATGTTATTTCGGCTATTTTTTTTAACAGCGAACAAAAACAACTTATTGTTAGTACTTGAATGTATTAAAGCAATTGAAGGGTTATTATTCATCAAATACAGTTATTGGACACTCGATCAATGGAAAAGTGATTTAGACACGGTTTATTTTTTACACAGTAGCTATGTGGGGTTAGCTTCTCCTGTGGTTCTTTGTTCTTGGGCTAACGCTAACAGAGGCCCGATCGCGTTTGAGATCTATCATTTTAAGACAGTAAATCATCCAAAACTCTCATTAATAAACCCTCCCTGAATAAAAAAAACTTACTGATGTTACTTGATCGCGCAGACATAATTTAAAAAGACATTATTAGAAAAGTGTGTGTGCTACTGATTCGGCTAGCTTGTTAGCAGCGAACATAAAGAATCTGCCGTGATAATTGGCTTTATACACTCAAAGTGTATAAAGTAAAACAACATGAACTCACGTAAAATATATAGTTTATCATCTAAAACACTACACACCTCCGATTATGTTTACACAAAGACTTACTCATCTCCTGGACAGTTTTCCGACGGTAGCTTCCCTGCGTTGTTTTGACGTGGTAGCTGTGGGACTTTCTTCTGTAGATTTTCTTTTAAAAATAGTAGGAATAGCATCCGGTTTTAAAAGTCTTCTGAATCTTACTGGTAATCCTAAAGATTCTTTTATACCAGGTCTTTCCTGAAAACAATCGGCAGTAAAATGGTCGCTGCAGACATACGATTCCACCGGTCCCTCGTTCTCTGCACTTGTCTTGTCCATTCTTGTCGAAGTTTCTCATCTTTTGGAAATTTGTGAAGGCTCACTTGTTCACTGCTGATATTAGAACACCCAAATGCGCTACAACGTGACGGCATTTTTCAAGTTACACAAATAAAAGAGGCGATCCTTCAGGAAATGAATCTGTATGGCAAGCAGTTAAAAAACACCAGACAAACGGGCAAGGCTCTGCCTTCTGCCCGTTGTCACGTCACAATGACGTTTTGCGGAAATGCGCAGATCTTTAGGGGCGTGTCCCAGAGAAAAAATTACCATAACTTGGAATGAAATTTTAATATATTTATAATTTATTTTGCAAAAACGAACAGAGCTGAATGATATAAGATATATATGTTCTGACAAATATGCAAATTTCCAACATCATGTCACAATACCTTTAATGACCCAAGAAGCTGAGTTTAAAGTTTAAAACTGAAGCGGAACTTGAATGCACCATGAGAACATAGTGATGCTTTATGATTTGGATTTTGACCAAATTTAGCTTTTAAACTCTACAAAAAATAAACTCAGTTCTTCTTATAGCACAGGGCATAGCCCAATAACAGAAGTGAAACTGACCACAAATGAAGGAAGGAAGAACTACCGGTGCATCAACTACAGGATACAGTACTTTAAAGTGCAGGGTTGTTAACTGAAGTGGAAACACACTGAATATAGTAGTTTTTTTTTTCCTTGTAATTTTAATCCAGATTTGGGTCACAAGTAATGCAGGTCAAACTGATATTTTTTTGTGAATGTGTAAAGGAATGTGAATAAGTCTGTGTGTCTGGTTGTATGTGAGCAGGAGCGAAACAGGAACCTAGAGCCCTTATCGTTCCACTTCCCCATGCAGCGCACTTCCTTGGTCTGGCAGGTCCGCTTTATTTTTGGAGGCCTTGGGGTGTTCGGTAAAGATAAACACTATCTGCCATCAGGAAACTCTCAAGCCGTTTCCACGGGAAGTTTCAGATGGCTAAAGTAAATAAAAAGTCTTTTCACTGTATTCCACTAGCTGTTTTTGCCCACAATAGCCATTCAACTTTGTCATCAAAGGTTTGGAAAGTGGGGGATCGGTGCGATCTGCTCTCCTGGTTTCAGGCTTCCAGTTGAGACACTGAGAAGGCTGATTTGTGTCAAACAGGAGATGGGTGAAGCGTCATGCGTTACTTCCTCTCCTGCTACACTTCTTTCCTATTGATTTATTTCTTCACCTTCTTTCTGTTCAGATGTTCCTGGAGGCTTTAGTGTAAACCAGCCGGAGGAGGCCAGAGAGGGCGGAGACCTCCATATCACCTGTTCGGCAAATAAATACTTGTATGCGGAGCTGTCGTGGCAAGGAGTAAACATCACAGAGGAATCCCTTACCACTGGCTTAAATATTTATCAGCCGCCCGCGGGGGAGTTTTCCACCTCTCTGATCTTGTTGCTAAGCAACCTGACTGCCAGAGACTCTGGAGTGTACAGATGTTCGGCGCGCCACATCACCACCGGGCAGGAAACACACCTGGACACACAGGTGGTGGTCACAAGTGAGTACTTTATACTCTTTTAAGTACTATAAGTCTCCTTTTTCCCCCATTCACAGTGGAAAATAAATAGGTAGGGGAGTGGTGGCGCAAAGGTTAAGAAGGTGAGCTTGTGATCGGAAGGTCGCCGGTTCAAGCCCCGGTACCGACAACATCAAAGATGTGGGTGGGATAAGTGAAGCGGTCACACTTGTATCCACCCTCATCTGCCCCACTCTGGGCCCTTGAGCAAGGCCCTTAACCCCCACCATCTGCTCCCCCGGGAACCCTAGATATCAGCTCTCTGCTCCACACAGAGGGCTGTGGTTGCTCGGTGGTCTGTGGTTGTGTCAGGAAGGGCATCCGGCGTAAAAACAACTGCCAAATCTTCGTGCGACCAGTTCGCTGTGGCGACCCCTAACGCAGGGAATAAAGCCGAAAGAAGAAAAAAAAAAAAAAAAAACAGTGGAAAATAAATCTAGTCCCAGTAATTTTGTACCATTTTAAAACCCGCCCTTCAGTTTTTACCAGTGGAATTGTGTTTTTATACATAAAGGTATTCACCTCCATACATATCTCAGCGCTTACGCAAATTGTTTATTTTTGTCGTGTATTTCCAAATCATTTTTTTTAATACTTTATTGACTTTAATTGCGCATGTGAGCTCATTCTCTGTGATCTTGCTCCTCGGGACTCAGGTTCCCCCTCCACTTCCTGGGGCCCCACCTGACTTTTTTAGCTTTGCTCTTGTGCAAAGCACCTCTTTCACGTGGGAATGAGCTCCCGTATGGAGGAAGAGGACACAATGGCACTTCCCACAATGCCACATTTACAGGCCCCTGCACAGAGCCGAAGGAACAATCAGCCAATCAGACACTGTCAGGACCCCCGGCCCCCGCTGACAATCATCAATTGTTGTCCAGGAGGAAAATAGGGGAAACAACAATCAGTCGTGGGGGTTAAGTGACTTTTTCTTCATGTCTTTTACTGCTGTTCTCCACACAATCACGGCTCAACACGTCAACTTCCTCCCTTTGGACCCCCACAAGGGAATTACTAGAGAGAGAATGTGGTCGTGGGGGTGAATTGGGGAAAAGGGGAGAAATATAGGCTTATGGGGATAAAATAATAATAATAATTTAGGTGCATACGGTAATCTTGTCCAGTTATAGTACACCTTTAAGAGGATCAGCCTGCAACTCATTGTGAATCTGAGATGACTTAAAATATCCTGATGATTAAATCACATAACTGTTGCTCTGTGGAAAGGAGTTTTAGTCACAGTGGATTTGTCGGTGAGGAAATCCACAGAAAGTGCTCAAACTAGAGCTGAGTCACGGGTTGAAAACAAGGGCACTTTGTTACCACTATGTCATCAATTACGCAAAAGTGG
>JBBPBX010039955.1:10319-29623 GCA_038048925.1 Garcialebias charrua | reverse complement strand
CGTTTTTGTGAATTGACTAACTTTTATAATTCATAAGCGGATTTGTGCTATTTTTATTTAAAATGCAGTACCGCTAATAACTAATTATCTATCAGTAAAAACCAATAAACTTATTTACAAGCTCTTATGCTGCTTGTTTTACCTTTTTCCCCACGTAAAGAGCAGAGAGGAGGAAGGGTGTGAGGGGGAGGGGGGCAGAGCTGAGAACAGACTCGGATCTACCATGTAGCAAATGATGCCGTTGCCTGGGGATCCCATTTCAGCAGGGGCCCCGGCCAGTCACCTACATCCCTAACATTGATTGCAATCCAACTGTAACATATATTTTTTATAACTTTTCATCAAAACACGACTAAATGTTGTATAAAACGCGTGACATCTAATAAATGAAGAGATGTAGACCTTAATAAAGAACGTAAGACTAATATATTGCAAATTTGGCTAAATTAACAATACAATTACCAACGCTTAACATTGATTTGACTAATGCCGAATACATTATTCCTATACAAGCATTTATAATAAATGTGAGACCTAAATAAGGAGATACATTTACTCAAAGAAGGCCTAAGAGACAACTACGGTAACTAGTTTTGACTATCTTAGGTGATTACATTTTGACATTTTAAATTGTCAAAGGGAGGATTGGATTTGATTAAAAGATCTGAACTTGTAACAATGTTAAACCTTTGTTTAAGTAGATTGTACAAAGACTTTAAATGAATCATGGAGTTGTCAGGAAGAACACGTCCTGTTAAAAGTAATGAATTTTGGGAAGTAGCTAATCAAAATACTTGGTATTTATGGAAAATGTATACTCCAAAGGAATTGACCTAAAACGAATGCATTGTATGAACTAAAGCTCCTAGTTCATTACAAATAATGATTCCAGATAAGTACAATTCACAACAATTTGTTAAAGAATAAAGAGAAAGAATAAAAATGTAAAGAAAATAAACACCAAAGAAATACCCAATCAAACATACCAATGTTTGAAATTTTATAATTATCTGAATATCTATCGTAGTTATAAGATTCAAGAGGAATGTGATGTTATTTTTATCAAAACTGAACAAGATTGGATCACCAACAAGACATAAAATAGATTACAACGTTAAATATTAAATGTTTTATAAGTAAAGGATTTAATTTAGATAATACAATGAAACTGCTACATTTTTGGTTTCCACATGCATATATGATGCCATTTTGTCAATATACCTGTGTTGTATGAAAACTTGGAATCTTTAAGTTAAGATTGTGATAATATGAACATGAAAATTTAACAATAAGCTATTCATTGACAAAACCTTTCATATTGCAGATAGTTATTGGATGTATGGAAAAGATATTTTGCTGAATATTTTGTCACCAAGATGGATTGGAAAATTTGCTATGGTTAAAATAAAAGTTGCATGATCGAGTGAATGAGTTGATTGTATTAGACACAAATGATTATAAGAGGTGAAATAAAAGATATGATGTTTTGGATCAAAATGTATATTCGTGTACAATAGGTCAACACAAAGGGATTTCGTATGAGACTAAAGCATGCATAGAATCTATCCATCCATAGATAACAGTAAACAGAAATGTTAAATGGATTAATTATAATTATTATAACCAACAGTGAATTTCAAGTAAACCACAGAAGTCCTTGAAATAAATAAAGATTTTAAAGTAATGCTTAATAAAATGCTGGTAAAGATGACTGATCGTGGAATGGTTTTAATCTAAGTTTAGGTGAAGGGTGATTTTTTATATTAAAGATAGGAATTAGTACAATCTTAGTGCTAATTATAATTTCCTTTTTGACATGTTGTGTCCTGCCGGCTGGGAGGCATTGGTGGACTCGTAAGATGATGAAAATAAATGGACCTGACTACAGCAAACAATTCGTCCAGCTTCGGATGGCCTCAGAGGACATGTCTCCCCGCCTCCCACTGAACTGACTGATGCTAGAAGGCCAATGGAGGCAGAGGGGGCTTAGTGGCCACTGGAGATCTGGTAACAAAGTGGAAAGTGACATGTTCCTTAAAGGAAAGCCCTCCTCCAGAACTTTGTCTTGCCCCAAAGAACACTATTTTGTTTTAAATGTTGCAATAAAAGAAGAAATTCATTGAACTGAACTGAACTTGGTTTAAGACATTACAGTATATTCTTTTATTCCTACCTTTTATTTTGAATATATTCATCTATAACAGGCATCATCGTGGACTTTTGATGCAGGACTTTTATATTCAATCAACGGCCGAAGCATTCAATCCATTTTTAAGTTTATGCACCATGAAGCATTTATTTGTGTTTAATGTTTTTATCATTTTTCTTGTATGCTTATTTTGTATTGTTCTAGCATTTATTCTTGTACATTTATTTTTGAATGTCATTTATCCTTTATGATTGCATTCTTGTAAATTTCTTTTTAGGTTTTATTATTTTATCATTTTCTTTTATCATTCTTTGCATTTATTTTCTTAATATCAATTAGTATTTTACAATTATGTTTATTAGTTTAAGTTTATCAATTTAGTATAACATCATTTTTAGTTTCATTTAGTTTCACAAAGGTTGGGCTTTACCATGAGTCTTATACGACAGGGACTGAGGTAAGAGGTAAGAATTAGCCACATGACCGATAAAGGTCTCTAACAATTGGTGGATGCCGCCACTCCTGGCCCATGGTGGGAGCTCTAGGGAGGGGAGTCCCAAGGAGAGATTTTGTCCCGCTAATAAATGAAATTAAGCCAGCAACGGGTTTTCGGCTCCTTCAGGAGTGGAAGCAACTGCCTTCATAGATTAGAATTAGGTAAGATAAATCCGTCATACCTTAAAGCCTTACATACAGTCTAGCTTAGTTTCTAGTTTAAGATTACACTTAAGGAGAATAGCTAAATTTTGTTAATATAGCTCAATTTGTTAATATATAACTTTTTATTATGTTAACTTTTATTAACTTCACTAGTATTATGCATGCAGCACTGAAAAATAGAAATTAGTCAGCCTTAGATTGAGATTTATCTTAGATAAATAAGGGAGGATTGTAGGTTTTGATATATATTGTAGGACTTGGTAAACATTAGTCAGTTCAGAAATCCAACACTCGTACAAAAGTTCAAGAGTTCATAGAACATCTGGTAAAGAACCACAATAACAAAGTCATTAATCTTAAACTTGTTTTCCTTCATGCGAGGGAAAAACTCTTACCCTCTGACGAGAAGCAGATAAGCTGAACTGTTTATGTTTCCTTGTAAGGAAGTACACTGTCCCTGCGTTTCCCAGAATTATTTTCATTTCTTCCCTGTCGGGAAGTAAACTCCTCTACTGACGTCAGATGAAGGGTATAAATGAATCTCCATTGCTATTCTGGAGAGGGATTCGGATTTGATTTGGTATAGACTGTTCAGCTGTATTTGTTCCATATTAACTTATTAAAAGAATTCCTCCTGCTGGCAAAAAGAAGAAAGGTCTCCTCGTCTCAATTATTTAATATGAGGACCAGTGTTTGCCTCAACAAGGTTAATGATGTCCAGTTAACCAGTGAATACAGGGTGCAGTGGTGGGTACGATAATCACAACCAGTTATGAATCTTAGTGCACCATGATAGACCACATCCAACATCTGCAGGTGCTTGTAGGAGCATTCATGTAGAGAATGTCACCGTAATCAATGGAGGGAAGGAAAGTCACAGACACAAGGTGTTTCCTAACATTCTTTGCGTGAGTGCAGCTACAGTGTGCGCTCTCAGGACATGATTACCTGCAGTGTTCCGTCAGTGAGGACTGAACTTGGAAAAAGGGCCTTCTCCTACTCCGCTCCTGCTTCATGGAATATCTTACAAAAAGATCTGAAGCTCTCGACCTTGACTTCTCTAAATGGTTTTCAGAATCTGTTGGAATCCTGGCAAAAACCAATGCAGATTTGTTCCTGTCTTTGATTTTATACGTCTACCTTATAATGTTTTGCTAGTTTTTTGATACTTTGTTAAAAAAAAAAAAAAAATCTTTTGTTTTTTTCTCTCTTTTTGTTTTCTATTGTTTATTGTTTGTTTGTTTATTGTTTAATGAAATTCTATCACTGCTGTTCATTGTTCTTTAGTTTTAGCAGGTCGCTTTCGTAAATGAGCCCATGAGGTTCAAAAGATTTACCTGACTAAATAAAGGTTGAATGAAAAAACATTCAGAGTTAGACATGATCTGTTTCTGAAAAATAAACCCAGTTTAACTTTCAGTTTCTTTACTAGGTTTTCCACATGAGGCTTAAAAGAGAGATGCAAATCAACCAAGATCCCTAAATAGTTATAAGAATCAACAAACTCAACAGTGACACCACTCCATGATAAAAAAGAAGGAAGGACTGCTGGGACCAACTTCCTGTTTGAAAACAACATCTCTTTGGTTTAATCAGCATTTTGCACCAGTTTGAGACAGAACAAATCTGACTGGATGATGCTGAAAACAGACTGTAAAAGCTGGAAAACCTTAGCAACTGTTTTAACTCAACAATATGAACATGTGTAGCTTTCAGTGGTAAATAAAGTAGAGTCATCATATAAAAAAACAAGTGCAGTGAGTTATCATCCTCTCATGTGGTAAGCTTTCACAGTGCAGTGTTTTGACACAGACCTTCATGGATAAGCGGCAAAAAAGGAGAACCACCAGACTGTGCAAAAATAAAAACTGGACATAAGATTTGAAACTAAAACTGAAGCTAACTTACATAAACTCAAAGAGCAAAACTTATAGACTGCTGCCAGTGGTGGGCAACGCTAATGAAAAAATTAGTTCCACAACTTCTAAAACGCTTATTAATTTTTTTAGGTCCACAATTTCAAAAGCACAAATGTCTTATGAAAATTAGGGGAAGCTAATTTAAACCGCTATTTATATTCAATATTGTTTCAAAAAACAAATAGTAATTTATTTTTGTTGCGCAACCGAAAAATAAATTAAACCAATTCCAAAATTCTATAGGCAGTCAACAGATTTAATGAAAAGTAACTAAAATGATCCTAAGAGGATGAAATTACAAAAATCAAAGGATTTATTTAATACTTTACGTACATATATTCTATTCGGCCACGAAATTAACAAAAAAGAGAATGATCTTTAATCCCTAACACCACTTTTAAATCTCAAATACACGGGCGTCTCGCCACCGCATTTATACATAAAAAGCAACCCAAATACATAAAACTAACGACTCACCGTCGCGTGGTGGACACAGAACACACAATAGAATCCTCCGGCCGCGTTAATTTGGCTTGAAACAGCGGGGTTCTCTGCGGATTTATGAAAAGACCCAGCGCACCAGCTAGCCATAATCGTTAGCATCCGAGTTCACCTCTGACCCGGAAGATGTCAAGATGGAATAGTCCATTTTTAGTAGGGGGGGATACAGAAATCGACCGGTTTTTGTATTGCGTTTTTTTAATGATTGTTTTCATCGTAACTATAATTATTTTTATGTTAAATGTACATTAACAAGCAGCAGCAATGTTAGTAGGTGACTGGCCGGGGCGGGCCATTCATTTGCCTACATGGTAGAATAGATCCACGTCTGTTCACCCCTCTGCTCCCTCCCCCCCTCCGACCCTCCGACCCTCCTCTGCTCCCTCACCAAGGGGGGAAAAGTAAACAATTCAGTTACGGAGCCAGCATAAGAGCTTGTGTAGTGGTAATGGCAGTCGTCTCCCGATCGGAAAGTTGGCGGTTCGACTCCCGGGACCCGCACCATGTGTCGTTGTGTCCTTGGGCAAGACACTTAACCCTGAGTTGCTCCCGGTAGGACTGGAAAGCACCTTGCATGGTAGTCTGCCGCCACCGGTTTATGAATGTGTGTAGCATTCAATATATGTGTAGCACTTTGAGATTTTCAGTAATGAAAAGTGCGTTATAAATTGAATTAATTATTATTATTATTATTTTATTTTTATTATTACTGTATAATTAGTTATTAGCGGTACTGCATTTTAAATAAAAATAGCACAAATCCGCTTATGAATTATAAAAGTTAGTAACTCCGCTGTAACGCTGATAAAAATGTTTAGGTACGCTATAAGCGGATTAGCGCATTAGCGGTCCATAGCGAATTGGTGCCCACCTTTGACTGCTGCCATCCTCAGTCTCTGGGAGCTGAACTCACAACTTCCAGGTTAATTGTCTACACACTTGTTGGTGCAAAATGTCTGACTTGGAAATTATCTTTCAGATGCAAAAACAAACTGACAGAAGCTTTAGGCCTCCCCTTAGGCATGCACTAACATTTAGGTTTAATGATCCCAAAAGCATAAAATATAACAAAAACATCCAATGTTTGCCTCTGTTGCATGCAGAGACAGCAATCAAAGTGCATGTATGAAGCCAGACATAAAAATCATAAAGATACACAAAACAAAGTGTGTAGATACAGACACACATACCTATGGTAGTCTATAAATTCCCCTTTACTCACAAATGCAAACACACACCAAAAAATGTCTAGAATGTCTGTTTAGCAGTCAGACCAAACTGTGCTGGGAGTCTCTTACTTTCCATTTGACCTTTTGTCACTTTGGCTGTGACATTTTAAATATGCTCCCGCTCACCTTTGTCAGCAGCCTTGTCTGCTGGGTGCTAAACAAAGAGGAGCTGCTGAGGGAAATACAAAGAGAGAGAGAGCTTGAGGAAGACAGATGATAGAGAAACTAAAAGAGATAAATAAAATGAACCCAAATGAGAGGCGGGGTCACGGCTGAGAGCAGCCACGGATGAGGAGAGCAGCAGATGAGACAGAGGTTCAGGAAGACTTAAAAAAAAAACTAAATCAAAACACAGGGATCTGAAATAAAAATGTCAGAAAAAGAATTTTCTATCAATTCATATATTTTGGAGATTGACTGATATTCCATCCATCCATCCATTGTCTTCCGCTTATCCGGGGTCGGGTCGCGGGGGTAGCAGCCTAAGTAGGGAGGCCCAGACTTCCCTCTCCCCAGCCACTTGGAGCAGCTCCTCCGGGGGAATCCCAAGGCGTTCCCAGGCCAGCCGAGAAACATAGTCCCTCCAGCGCGTCCTGGGTCTCCTCCCGGTGGGACATGCCCGGAACACCTCACCAGGGAGGCGTCCAGGAGGCATCCTAACCAGATGCCCGAGCCACCTCAACTGGCTCCTCTCGATGTGGAGAAGCAGCGGCTCTACTCCGAGTCCCTCCCGGATGACTGAGCTTCTCACCCTATCTCTAAGGGAGAGTCCAGCCACCCTGCGGAGAAAACTCATTTCAGCCGCTTGTATCCGAGATCTTGTTCTTTCGGTCATAACCCAAAGCTCATGACCATAGATGAGGGTGGGAACGTAGATCGATCGGTAAATTGAGAGCTTTGCCTTTTGACTCAGCTCTCTCTTCACCACGACAGACCGGTACAGCGCCCGCTTCACTGCGGACGCTGCACCTATCCGCCTATCGATCTCACGCTCCAGTTTTCCCTCATTCGTGAACAAGATCCCGAGATACTTAAACTCCTCCACTTGGGGCAGGACCTCCTCCCCGACCCGGAGAGGGCATGCTACCCTTTTCCGGCTCAAGACCATGGCCTCGGATTTGGAGGAACTGATCCTCATCCCGGCCGCATCACACTCGGCTGCAAACCGCTCCAGTGAAAGTTGTAAATCACGAACTGATGAAGCCAGTAGGACCACATCATCTGCAAAAAACAGAGAAGCGATTCTAAGGTCACCAAAACGGATCCTCTCAACACCTTGGCTACACCTTGACTGATATTAACAAATTAAATACAAAAAGTGGCATAAGATGGGAAGGGGGAAAATCAAATGTCAGAAGAATAGATTCATGAGAGTTTTATAACAGGAAGTAGCCGAGAGCAGAAACTCAGAAAAGGGCAAGGGTGGAAGTAGAAAGAAGTGAGTGAATGAAATGGTAAAAAAAAAAAAAGATAAGAGGGTGAAAATCAAAGAGCGAGGGATGGGTTGTGTCACTCCACACCACAGCCGTCTGTGGTGGAAATGTCACAGGTAAGGAGCCATTTTGGAGCTGTGATAATATGTGAGGGCCATTCATCTCCAGCCAGAGGGCTCTGCTAGAATCAATAAAGTCTTTGCATTAATAAGACAAACTCGAGCTAGAAGTGCACGCTGACATGAAAGAAAATGTCTCTTCTCTCTTCTTACAAGTCTGAAAGACCACCATGTTCAGAACACGCTCAGACAGGCTTTAACCGAATGGCCTGGGATTATGAGATTGCTCTTTCATAACTTTTTGACACCCATTGTGAAGAAGAGGCTTGTACAAAAAAAGACACATCACATCTAAAGATGAATTATTAATCAGTTCAACATTTCTTTTCACTGTTATGCCGACGATACACAGCTTTACATCAGGACTGGAGCATCCTCATCTTCCACCTTGTCATCTCCATCTTCACTCACTGCCCTCTCTGCCTGCCTGGAGGCAATTAGGGCATGGATGAATCAGAACTTTCTTCAATTAAACTGCTCCAAGACTGAGGCCATACTGATTGGCACCCCTCACCAGGTACAAACATCTCCTATAACAAGACTTTCCTTTTCTGGACAAGACATCCCCCTCTCCACCTCTGTTACTAATCTTGGAATAAAAATGGACTCCAATCTTACATTTGAAAATCACATTAAGCATCTGTTTAAAACTTGCTTCTTCCATCTTCGAAACATCTCCAGACTTCGCCCATCCCTAACTTTTTCCGATGCTGAGAAGCTCGTCCATGCTTTTGTCTCCTCCAGGCTCGACTACTGCAACTCCCTGTTTATTGGAATCCCTGGCAAAAACCTTCAGAAACTTCAATATATTCAAAACAGTGCAGCAAGGATCTTGTTGAGAGTTCGTAAATTTGAACATATTACGCCCATTCTCCATAACCTTCATTGGCTTCCTGTCGCCTACAGAATTCAGTACAAAACTGCTCTCATTACACATCAATGCTTACACGGAACTTCACCAGATTATCTGAAGGATATTCTTATTCCATACTCATCCACCCGTTCGCTGCGGTCACAGAACAGTAATCTCCTTCACATTCCGAGAACCAAATTAAGGACCATGGGAGACCGGGCTTTCAGTGTGGCTGCCCCCCACCTGTGGAACTCTCTTCCTGACTGTCTGAGAGCCCCACAGTCTGTGGTTGACTTTAAGAGCGGCTTGAAGACCTTTCTTTTCAACCGAGCATACTCTACCTCCTCATGATTCTACTTTTGATCTTAGTTGATACTGTTATTGATTTTACTTGTTTTATTACTTGTTTTATTGACATTTAATTCTGTTGCACTTTGTAGCACTTTGAGATTTTCATTAATGAAAAGTGCGTTATAAATTGAATTCATTATTATTATTATTATTATTTTTTTTTAAAGCACTGAAACTTGAAAGTGTGCTCAAAAAGGCAATGGTAATCTTTATTTTCTTTTTTTTTTCCTATGTAAAGGTAATGAATATTCATAACCAAAAAATACATTCCTAGCATTTCCGTGTCCAAGGGCATGTGTAGGCGTTCTCTGGTAGGTCAGTGACGATACGTTGGAGGTTTAATAAAATGTGAATTATAAGCTCAGGACGAGGTCACTTCTCTCTGTCCTCTGTTTTAACTGTCTCAATTCACAGGTCACCATGTCATTCTGTTTTTTTTTTTGGGTAATGTCTCTTCCCCATACGCAAAGGGAATCTTGCAGGGTTAAATTTGCAAACTGTCAACACACAGAATCTGTGGGGAATTTCACAAGTTGCTTGGGCTTTTATAGATGTATTTTCCTTAACTGTTTGGATAATTGTGTTTAAACTTTTCTATTAGCTTTTGGAATCATGCAGTATTAAAATAATTTGAACAAACGCTTCAGAAAGTAATCAATGGGCTGACGTCTACAACGGATTATCCTTAAGATTAAACTCAATTCAAGATGGCTGCTGTTGTCAACATCATAAAAAATATAGTTCCACCAGTTTTCAAGATTATAGGATCAGGGGGTTGGGTTTAGGGTCAGGGTTCTGGGTCAGGTGTAAGGTTAGGTTTAGGAAAAGGGTTGGCTAAAGCTAACAAATAAAACCTTCTGGTTTGAGATGCGGGTGAAGCTGAATATTGTCAGTGATAGCATGCAAAGATGCATATTATTATCAGTGATAATAACGTACCTTTAAACCTACTAGGAGTCAGGAGGGACAGTCTGAACGCAGCCTGGGGACAATAACTAATAACATCCATTTAATGGGCTGACAACATTCAAAGCTGCTGATTTGGATCGTCTCAATGTTCATTCATTCATTCAACCTTTATTTAGTCGGTCAAATCTCATTGAGCCTCGAGGGCTCATTTACAAAAGTGACCTGCTACAAACTAAAGAATGATGAACAGCAATGATAGAATTTCCTTAAACAACAAACAACAGAAAAAAGAAAAAAAAACATAGGAGAGAAATAGAAAATGTGTTCATTCAGTTTGCACTACTTCTCATATTTGCACTAATGTTTGTATTACATTACTGCCTATAGTCATACTACTGTTTACATTCACTGTTTACATTTATTAATACTGTTTACATTTATTACTACTGTTTACATTTACACTACTTTTATCTACACTACTGCAGATACATATACAGCATTCTCTGACTAGCCTTATCTAAGGATGCCAAATGTGCCTTATGTGCCTCACTGCATATGCCACTTTGCCTCTATACCAACATCAACTACCTCATACATATACTGTGTACATTAACTTATATGCTGCTGTGCCACTCTTTGCAAATGTCAATGCTAGAACCTTCAGTTTATTTTATAGATATACTTTTTATACTTTTTATACTACTATGCAAAAACTCAGGACAGTATTACACTTTTATTATTTCATTTTATGCTTATGTTCATTGGGTGTTTGGTGTTTTAGGGGTGTTTGGTGTTTCAGTGTTGGTGTTAATTTTCATACTTTTATACTATTATGAAAAAACTCAGGACAGTGTTACACTTTTTTACTATTTTATGCTTATGTGTATTAAATGTTTTAGTGTTTAGTGTTTAGATGGTTACTGTTGCACCGAGGGACTGAGAGAAATGCAATTTCTGTCCTGTGTATGTCCTGTACATATTGCAGTTCTGACAATAAAGTTGACTTTGACTTTGACTTTGACTTTGACTTTGAAAGTGAAATGCAAAGTATCAAAACTAGCAAAACACCACAAGGTAGATGTACAAAATCAAAAACAGGAACATATCTGCAATGGTTTTTGCGAGGTTTCCAAAAGTGTCAGTTAGCTGTAGATCTACACACAATGAGTATTGTTATCCATCCAGTTGCTTATGAGATTGTTTGCAAACCATACAGGAACAATAAAAAATGAATTGTCTTTTAGTTTTTGGCAATATGGTGATAGCCTTGATCAAAAGAGGTGTTTTGAAGAAATATATTTTCACATTTTAGTTATCATCATGTCCCTCTACCGTGCATTTGAACATGACTGAGGCTTTCATGTACTAAATCTTTACACATCCTGTGTTACCAAAGTGAATCAGACGCATTGATCTCTTTGGCCTGAAACTATGAATGTCTCCTCACATCTTTCTGGATCAAAGTGCTATATTAAAGTATATTATATCAAAATGGTATATTACATCTCTTGTGTCCATCTTTAGAGCTGAACACTTTCATTTTACCATAAAAAGCCAGTGATTATAAACATCTGCATGCAGACGTGCCTCATCATATGCACGATTACACACACACACAAATTGACTCAGGCACCGATTAAAGCAGCAATATTCATATAGTAAAATAACGTTGTCATCGGCATAAAAACATCTACTTGCCCTCATGAAGTCACACAGTAGAGTAACAGCAGCGACTAACTTGCATATATGCACAGATGAACATATGCACATGCATACACAAGTGTAGTCTTGGAAAAAGACCTCAGGCAGTCCAGAGGGGGAGCGAGTAACGAGGAGGGGAGTGTGGAACCCAAGATAGGAGTGTGCAAAGAAAGGACAGTTGGTCCTCACTTCTGAGGCTGCACAGTCCACATAGGGAGGAGGTCGTGCCATGAACAGTGGACTTCTTGAAAGGAACATTAAATTTAATGTGTCTGAACCTGTGGACTTACATGTAACTGTGAGCCCAAATGAGGAAAAGGAAATTGAGTATTTTACAGACAACTCTGTGTGTAACCGTGTGTGTAGCTGTGAGCATGAGTACACCTGCTTCCGTGTGATTTGGGCCCACAGCGTGCATTTGAGAGTGCAAACTGTTGATCTGTGGAAATGGTTTGATCAAAGCAACTTTGATCATTTAAAGACCCAGTCCGGCACCAAATAGTGGATATGAGATTCTTTCATGAACATCCCCACACACACATGTGACTGAGAGGGGAAAGAAGGCAACGAGATAATGGAAGAGCAATAATACTGGAGGCTTCTTGTAATGGGAACTAAATCTAATCCTCTGACAGCGCCCGACGTGAGTGGAGGAAATCAATTGATGCAAATGAAGGTTAGATTGCCACAGTGTGCACAAATGTGAGATGGCTGGCAAAGTTTGCACAAGGCCGAGTCTGCCTCTGTGTTTCAGTCTCACCCTGTTTTTGACTCATACACCTCAGTGGGTAGAACATGCACCAAGGTGTAAATGACAAAAAAGTCCTTCTTGATTTGTTAAAATGTGTTTATCTTGTTCCAAATTCATGCAGACAATCTGGTCTTTGTATTACCAGAAATGGCAAATTGCACCAAATATAGCCAAAAATGCCAGAGTTTGAATGACATGTAGGAGGTAAGATGTTATTTTTACTAGTTTTGCTTCCCTTTAGAGTTATAGATCCTCTCAAATTAAAGATCCTGTTTAATATTTTCCTAGCAGAGCGTGTCACTCTAACACTGCATGTTTTCTTGTTGTTCCTTATAGTACTTTGTAGAATAGGAGGCAGAGTATTCAGTTATCAGTATCCTCTCTTGTAGAAGCAACTTTGAATTTCTATCCATGACGCTGACACAATCTGCTTTAAGCGTGAGGCTTCAGAGTCTCCTTTGTTTCTGTGTGATATGTAAAGTTTATGTTTAAGATGAGACCAGTGTTTTTCTTAATGATCAGATCTCCTGCAAAGCAGTGACTTCACAAGTTATTAATGTCACATCTGACTACAGTAATTTTTTCTAAGCTTTTTCCTTCACTACGTCTCTTTTAGCTTCCCCACAGTTTTTGCAAATGTAATTTTTTGGGCCACATGAAGTGAACATCCCCCCTGAGACACCTCTTTCCTGAGCAATGATGTCTTTATTGCAGCTCCTGCCTTAGCACATATAAACTGCCACAACAGATCTGAGGCTTTATTTCCCTCTCTTGTCCTAACACTAAATTAAACTACCTTGTTGTTCACTCTCCTAAGGTACATTTTTGAAGACAAATGTTAATAGTACTCAATTTCTCAAGTACAGAAGTCCTTCGATACTTCGCAGTTCGACTTTAGCAGACTCACCATATTGCGGTTTGTCAATGCTCATTAATATTTTTTTATTGTACAGGACACATGATTGTCAACTTTAATAGTACTCATGTGATTGGAACAGTACTGTACAGGGTAGTACTTTACAGTAAAAAGTTAATGAAAAAATAAAATACTTCAGACAGGTGCCAACATTTTGTAGTTTGCTTTTAATAAGCCTACACTGCATTCCCGCTCATAATGACTACATTTCCCAGAAGCCAACAGGGCCCCGCCTATAAGCTCCATTTCCTTCTACCTTCTACTAGAGGGAAAGTTTTGATCTGATCAGAAAATGTTTGGTGTTTATTACAGTGAATGCAGAGAGTCACACAGAGCCCACTGAACTGAACCAGAACCAGAACACAACCAGACCTCCAGACCCATCGGTGAGTCTTGAAAGCTGGTAGCCAGCCCACGAGGACTTCCAGGCTGGGATGCACCGCCATAGGTCCGGTGCTCTTTCTGGATTCCACTGAGACTTTTTTAATCCAGACTTGGACTCAATCGACCACTTCCACTCCCGTGCTTGACAACTGAAGGTTTGACCATCCCCAAAATGCACTTCAGCACTCAAGGGCAGCACTGAACCGGACTAGAACCGGACCCCCAGACTCGGCGGTGAACCTGAGAGATCACAGCTGGCCCACGAGGACTTTGAAGTGTGGACGCGCCAACGTAGGTCTGGCGCTCCATCCGGAGCCTACCGGTACTTATTTTATCTCTCGAATTGGACCAGAATCGAGTCGCTGCTGTTCTGCAGAGCTGGTAAGTAAAATGTAGTAGCTACATATACAGAACTGTAAGTATGTTGTTAAAATGACAGTTTTAAGAGTTTAGAACATTGTAAGAGTGTGGGAAGGGTTTCTACATCCTTAAAATATACATAAATACTAAAATAAATATAATATTACTACTTCGCAGAATTTCACTTACTGTGGGTGGGTTTGGAACCGAACCCCCGCCATAAATGAGGGAATAAACAAGAGAACATTGTATGCCCTAATCTCCACGAACAATTATATTTTACTTCAGAAAGTATTGTCGTACTCACTTTTGTTGTACGGTAAATTACAGTAGCGTTGAGAGGAGAAGAAAATTAAGTTATTTTTTATAATGAAGGAAAACAAATATCTGCTATGTCAAATAAAGGATATGTAAGATGGAATTCAAATAGTGTAAATGATCAAACCACATTTATCTGCAACACAATGAATAGACTGATACAAGTCAGTATGACAAGCATTAATAGGTACTCATAGTCCTTTGTGTATGGAGGTATTAATGTTTAATTGAAGAATTGTTAAATCTAAATCATTTTACACAAGTTTCGGGGCAACACATACACTTGTACGTTGTGTATAATCTTGAGAAGTATTTACTTATTTAAGCAAGACATTGCAAAAACACTTTCCATGTCTAACAATATCATATTTGTGTGACACCATTGCCCTAGATTTCAAGTTGCTTGCATATTCTGCTGACAACAGATACGAAGTGGCAGGAACAGATGAAGGGTGAGTATTTGATGTTTACCACATTTTTCATAAAGTTAGGAATATTCAGTGCCAGAGGAAAAGCACAGCTGCTTTCATCTGGAAATAAACAAGCAAAGCTGTGCAGCCATGTGAAGTTATCATCTGTAAATAAGAACATGCATGTGGTGTGCATATGTGTGCTTTTATATCACTTTGGAAAGTAAAATATAGAAGTATATCTGAACAATCCAAACAAATAAAGTTGATTTTCTCTGATCGTCATCCTCTAATATGCACACTTTGACACAAGCACCAGCAATTCTACGTGCACAGTTTGTTTGTGCAGTTTTCATCTCCTGAACTTAACTTGCATTTGCATGTAAGCCTTCAGATTAAACCTTGTGAAGTGGCAAAGCAAGGACATTTTTATTGTCTTTGATAAATCTGTCTATCGGCAAAATCAACTCATCCTCCAAGTGGGCTTCGGGTAAGGCACTCGGAGTAATTTAAATAATTTGTCTAAAGGAATGTCACACAAGGCTGACAGACCGATTTTCTGAGGCTCAGTGATTCGTGCACGACTAGTCAAGATTTTTCACACCCAACATCAAAGCATGTTGATCCTTCCTTTCACTTATAATCCCATAACCATGCACTTTTTGTACAGGGAAAGCGGTATTTATTTATTTATTTTTATTTTTATTTTATTTTTTATAAAAGAAACAAGTACAAAAAAAAATTACAAACATGGCTCGAGACTTAAGGCATGCATAGCACAAAAGAGAATAAAGGCACATCAACAAAAACAAAAATGTGCTTTGGGCAGCTTACAACAGAAATTCGTTACAGATTGTTTTAGTTTTTAAAGCTTTGGCATTAGTACAATACTTTAAAGGGAAAGCGGTATGGGACAAGTGTTTTCTCATGCACACCGCATGTGTGCCGTACTTCCTGCCTAATTTGCCTAAAAGTATTTCACAAATTTATTCAGATAAGACGTGCTGCTTGGTAGCTGTGAAAGCGTGGAAACAAAAAGGTCATAAGGAAGTCGCCTTGTCTGTAGCACTTCAAACATTTACAGCCGAGATCAAACTTCAGGTTGAAAACAACAAACAACTACAATCATGGCGTTCTTTAATGTAAAGTATTCATATCACCTGCTCAATATCATGCCAAAGGTCTTCTTTACGTCTTATTCATTCAACCTTTATCTAGATCAACTGCAGTACTGTATACATTAAAGGATTTGTTGAATGATAAAGCTCTATATCTGCTGTATAATACAATCTTTGTTCCACATTTAATTTATTGTGTTGAAGTTTGTGGAAAGGCATGCAAAACTATAACAAAGCCTATTTTTATTTTACAAAAAAGAGCTGTGAGAATTATTACAAGAAAGTCCTACTGTCATCCATCAAATATATTATTTGACCAACTCAAATTACTGAAGTTTTATGATTTGGTGGACTATAATATTTTATTAGCAATGTATAGAGCTCATAACAACTTACTGCCTCCAAACGTTCAAATGTTTTTTGTTAAGAGAAGGACCTGTTAAAGTCTTAAGGGAACTGAGATTTTTGCAAAACCTCAGTACAAAACTAGTTTAAAGGGACGGTCTGTTTCAATACAGGGAGTTGATTTGTGGAACGGTTTAGAAAATTATGTTACAAATGCAAAATCAGTGCTTGTGTTTTAAAAAATGATCAAAACTAAATTGTTAACAAAATACTATAATTTTCAGTTTAAATGTTTATTGTACTAGAACTTTTTAGGTCTGTGATGAGTTACTCTTTTTGTCCGATTACTCATTGACAATTATTATTTGAATTGATTTTGTTTTTATTTTTGAAAAAAGGGGCAGATATAAAAAGATTTCTTCTTGTTTCTGCCACCTTTCATTTTATATGTTCTTCTTTTCATATTATATGTAAAAATATATTTTTTTCTTTAGTATTTTAAATGTAAAATGAATAAAACTAATAAAATAAAATAAAAATAAAAACCTTTATGTATACAGGTTAGTCTCATTGATTCATGAGGACTCATTTACAAGAGATATGATTTAGAAAAAACACAACAATAAACAACAATATAATGCAAATAAAGTTTAAAAAAGTAGTAGTATGAAACAAAATCAATTCAAGGTGCCATTTAAAACAAGATTACTAAAAAAACTAAAAACAGGAACATGTTTGCTTTGATTTTTCAACATCTCCTCAGTTGGACTCACTTTGCAGCAGATTGTTGTTGTCTCCTTTCAACATCATCTTCCCAAGTGGTTTTTGGCTCTTAGTCTTCATGTGGATTTCTTCAGCATCATCTAGAACCAGTTTCATGTGCTCATCAAAACCAATAGTTCAGCCCTCCATCTGCATGTCCACTTGCTCATACAGCCACACCTGGATACGTGAGCGATTTTGAAGGTATCTGAAGATAAAGTTAATAATAATGACCTTCTGTACCTTCTGTCCTTGTCCTCTCTACACTAAACAAAACGTGCACATGCACTTCGACGTACCACTCAAATTGTGTTTGCTACAATGACAGATTTCTTTCCGCCCTCCGGTTGTTTCAAGAGAAACAGGAAGAACGACCTCTTATGTTGAGAAAAGACAGCTGAAGCCATTTTGGTCAAACCTTAAATAAACATACTGTATTTTTCGGCCTATAAGTCACAGTTTTTTTAAACAAATTTTCATGACCAGCAACTTATACGGCGAAACAACATGTTTATGGATTTTTTCCCCATATTTTTAGACCAATTTTTGGCTGAGATATGACCGTTTCCATTCATTGTGACAAAAAAATGGAGCAGTACCACTTTCGGCCGCTAGGGGCACAGTACCGCATTTGGCCGCTAGAGTCCAAATTAATTTTATATTAATTATTGATGTTCCATCCATCCTTCAATACATATATTATCTTTACACACTTCTTCCTTTTCGGATCACCAGTGCCCATGTGCAGCAGTCACTGCACAAGACACGGGGGAAACCCTGGACATGTCTCCAGTCCATCACAGGGACACCCTGGACATGTCTCCAGTCCATCACAGGGACACCCTGGACAGGTCTCCAGTCCATCACAGGTCCGCTTGCTGTTCATAAATATAATATTTTACATGGAAAATTCTGGCCTTGAATGCAGCAGGTGATATGCATTTTTTCAGGCAAAGGTCAGCCTTTAATCAGATATTGCTATTGATCTATAGTGTATTTACTAAAAAAAAAAAAGATGACTCATTGCTCAGCTACTGCTTGTAAACTAAAGTCATTCCTCTGCTGATAATAAAGATTTACTTCACATAATATTCACAAAAAGCACAAAAAGGACAAAACAAGGGGAATTAGCTGCAAGCAGAGAGAAAAATTACAAACAAAACCTAAAATACTGTTCAGTAGTTTTAAAAACAAAAGCCATTAAAAAGATTTTGTGTAAAATCTAAAACAAATAGTCAGCATGCACACAATAAAGAGAAATACAGCCCAATAAAACAGAATGGAGGACAGTAAGCATACATCAGGGTGTGTGGCTGTTCCTTCTTTCATTGATCTCCGATTGTGTGTTAAACAGAGATATTGATTTCAAATTGACATTTGCTCTGCCCGAGTTGAGCCCATCTGCCTCGTATCAATATGTGTCAAGCGTGCTCCATCATTCATATTATGCAGCAAGCACCCTTTCTTTGTCCTCAATGGTTGAACACAGCAACAGAACATCTGTGTGTGTGCACTGCTCTAAACTCTGACAGGTTTCAGTGCTCTAAAGGTTGCTCACTAAACACTTGTATAGAGGCATTTTAGAAAAACTAACCAACAAACTAAACAGAAACAAATTAAAGTTACTTGAAAAAAAAGGATTATCACCCATTGCCTTTCATATCAGTTTTAGACCAAGATCCTCCTGTGTTGAAAAATTATGGTGTTTAAGCTGTTTCATTTAAACCTTAAAAATAGCAATTCTTTACAATAGTGCAAGCTGTGGCAGCTGGTCAATAGAGGGCGCTACGGTGCCGCCTCAACACTTACACCACTCACCTTATTACCATGAAGACATAAAATAATAATAATAATAATAATAAAAATGTAAATAATAAAAATATTGTGAAATATATGTATTTTTTCTGTTGTGTTAGATACATATTTTATAGTTAATGATTAGTAAAGTTCGGGCCGCGGCTATGGTGCAGGGGTTAAGAGCACGGCCCATGTTTGAGGCTAGTCCTCGCTGTGGTGTCGCGGGTTCACATCCCGGTCCCGATGACCCTTCCACAATGTCTCCCCCTCTCTTGCCCTGTTTCGCCCTCCATCCTCTACAACAAAAATGGGCCACTAG